>CM030366.1:124767319-124962319 GCA_017893485.1 Hemerocallis citrina
TGAAAATTGTTTCTGTTAAGTCGACTGTGTTCTTGAGTAAGTTGACTGTACTGAACTTTAAAACATATCTATTTTTTTTGTTCTCTGACCAGTCGCCTGGTTCTTATACCAATCGATTGATAAGTAGACATATAAAATTTTAGTCTCTTCTCGACTAAGTCGACTGATATACCCTACCAGTCGACTGTCGCGAGCTCAATTGTCTTCAGCGACTATTCATCGCAGCTTTTGAGATAAAATTCACTTCTCTTTTCACCCGTGCTCTCTTATCTCAACTGTCGATTTCTTCCCTCTTTGATCTCAGCTGTCTGCCCTCAGTTAAAACCCCCTTTCACAGCCTCCATCTTTCACTTTTCACTTCTACCCCAAATCTGAAACCCTAGCTAGAGAAGAAGAAGGAGTCGCCTGCTGCCCTGGTGTTTGATCGACTGTTTCTCTCTCCAATTTCTTTGGTAAAATCCTTCCCTCATCTCTTTCCAATGGCACCCAAGAAATCTAAGAGAACTCATGGTGATGCTAGTTCTTCATCTCTAGATTACTCTCAATTTCTTTTAAGCCCCGATCTCCTTGAACGATGGTACATTATGTGTACCATTGTCATCTTCTCTGGAAGATTTGTTAATTTCAATGATCTTGATCGTTTTAAGCTTGTCCCCTTATTTCAAAATAGTAGTCTTTATGACTATCTTTCTCTATCTAATCAACCCAACTATTATCCCCAACTCATTTATTTGTTTTACACAAATATGAGGGTTTTCCAAAAACACGATGGGGATGTAGTTATCCGTTCATCTGTGAAAAATGTTAAAATGACACTCACACCCATGCGAATCAATCAAATAATGGGTCTTGATGACGGAGGATTATATCTTAATAATGTTTTTCTTGATGATGCTTCTATTTTATCTAGAATTTTTTTACCCCATCACAGATCTCCAATGACTAGCAAAAATATTACCCCTATTGCTAAGCTTGTAGCTAGAATACTCGCCTATAACATTCTTCCCAAAAGAGGAAGTTATGACCAGTATTCTCTAGAATTACAAAAAGCTGTCTATGCAATATTTGGTAAAATTGCTGTAAATTGGGGTCGTGTCATCTTTTCAAAATTTGAACAAAACCACACTCACTTCTTACCTTTTGGTGGGCTTCTCACTCGTGTCTTTGTAGCTTTCGGTATTGATCACGATTCCGAGACCAATGTCGTTACGCACTATAAGTGTTTCGATTGTGCCAGTTTAGCACGTATGAAGCTCCTTGATACTCCACCTCAACAACCACAACCTTCTCCTAGGTCTCCTCCACTCTCTCAAGCTCCTTTAGGTTCTACTGCTAGACCTTCTGCCTCTTCTGATCCACCTATTCTTCAAGCTAACTATGATGATCCACGTACTCTCTATGATTGTGTCTCTTATCTCATGAACATTCAGAGACTGTGGATACCCAGCTTCACAACCTTGATTCCGAACTTGATACCCTTGATTCCAAACTTGATCATCTCACTGATCTTTTCCAAACTCAATTTCCTCCTCCTTCTCATGCTGCCGATGAAGACTCAGACGAGGACAATTGAAGACTTTTCTTTTTCGCTATTTATGTAATTTTCTATTTTATTTTGTCTTAATGAACTTATTTATGTATGAGAACATTTCTTAGTTTATTTCTATGTTTTTGTAATGCAAAAGACTGTTTATTTTATGCTTTTTATTGATGACAAAGGGGAGAGATATCCTCTAAGTATTTGATTCTGTGTATTGAAAATTTCTCTGGTCAGTCGACTGGCTACAGGCATATAAGTCGACTGCTGCATCAGTGATTATTATTTGTGATTGTGATTTTACTATGTATGTGTTTTTTGCTCAGTCGCCTGATATACTTTTAAGTCGACTGATACATGCTTTAAAGATACATTTTTATCTGTATGCATGATGTGTTTTTAACAGGGGGAGCATATCTTTACTATGCTTGTATATTATCTGTTATTATCAGCTATTGTGTTGTCATCATCAAAAAGGGGGAGAATGTTGATTCTTGATTTTGATGATCACAACACATTGCAACATGTGTCTATGTTATACAGCTAACATTGCAGGTTGCACATACAAAAGATTATTTCAGCTGAACAAATGAACATGCTCAAAGGCTACAGACAAAGACTTCACTCAAGACAAGACTCAAGACAAGAATCAAGACTCAAGACCTCAAGCTCAAATGTGTCAAATTGTTGTGTCTTGTAAAACATTGTTGAGTCTTAGTCTGATTGTAAAGCCTTGTCACACACACATACACTCACAATTTCATAATGTGTGTTTTTCAAAAACAACAAAAGAGTCAAAACAGTTTGATATAGTTTAACTGTTGAGTACCAGTCGACTGATACCTCTGGCAGTCGACTGACAAGTACAAAACTATTTAAATTAATTCAAACTCTGACCAGTCGACTCATATGGCAACCCAGTCGACTGTTCGAGTGCTTTTGACCGTTTTCTGTTTTCAAAATCAATTTTTCAAAATCAAAAGCTAAAGATCCGTTGGTTGACAGTTGGAATAACTGTCTCCCAACGTCCAGGAGATCAAACTCTATTTATAGAGTTCAGATCTCACTGAAAAGTTTTTTCACAACAACTCTTTGAGATCCGAGCACTTTTTGAGAAAATTCTAAGTGAAAAATTTGAGAAAAAGACTTCAAGTTCAAATTCTCTGGTTCTCTACACTCAGTCCAGTTTAGCAACGATTTCGCTCTGGACTGAGTATAGAAGTCGACCTTGTTTTTAGCCACGTGCAACAACACAAAACACCAACAAGGCTATAGGTTGACTGTAAAGTTTTTCTTGTTTCTTTTGCTCTCGGTTGGAGAGTGGTTTTTGACTCTAGGTTGTAGAGTTGGTTTGTTTCACTCTTGGTAGTAGAGTGGGTCTGCTTTCTCTGGTTGAGAGAAAGGACTACGGGTTAGACAAGGTTGTTGTCTTAATGCCGTAGGGTATTCTTGTAAACTTTTTCAAGAATAGTGGAAATCTCAAGTGGGTTGCTTGGGAACTGGACGTAGGTCGGGAGGACCGAACCAGGATATATCTTGTGTACTCTGTGATTGGTTGTTTTGATTTCGCTCTTACTATTTGTTTACTTTTAGTTCTGTGAAACTTGTCTGGACAGTCGACTCCTTGCACTATCAGTCGACTGATCAGTCTCGTATTAGTTGTACTGTCTTTGTGTCATCAGTCGCCTGCTTTATCTATAAGTCGACTGCACCGAGTTATTTTATTTACTTTTATTTGATCTTATCAGTCGACTGGTTCACAACCAAGTCGACTGCACCGAAGAAAATTTCTGCAGTTTTTTATTAACACTATTCACCCCCCTCTAGTGTTTGTTGTCTCGCCTACAGGATCCAACACATGGTTACTTAATTCAATAATCATGCACCAATTCAAATCAAGTATCAATTGGTTAAAAATGAATAATATATATATATAATAAAAATATTTTATCTTATTCTGGGGTATTACACGTATGTTGAGGGTCGTGCCGGCTGTTACATCTAGTGTCACGATCCCTTCGATTTGTACAGGGACGCCCGAGAACCCATGAATGGTGTACCCGGCCGGCTTGAGCTTATCTCGGGAGAGCTTGAGGTTCTCAAATGCTTCCAAGAAGAGGATGTTCACCGAGCTTTCGTTGTCCACGAGAATTCGGTGGACCTCGAAGTTTGTCATGACGAGGCTGATGACGAGGACGTCGCAGTACGGGAGTCGAACTCCCTTCAGGTCTTCTCCGGAGAAGGAGACTGGTCGCTGCTGAATCTGGGGGGAGGGATGGTCTCAAACAGTGTTAACCTCTCAGACGAAGGCCGTACGGGAAGTATTGAATTCCCCACCCATGGGTCCCCATGGATGCAGTGTAGGATGGCCTGCCCTCCGGTCTCCTCGAGCTCGGGGTCCTGCTCGGGTCGCCGGTTGGTCGTTCGAGGGGGAGGCAAAGGCCTCGGATTTCTTGGATCTCTTCGATCTCTTGGATTATCCCGGGTGAACTCTCTCAAATACCCTCATTAGATGAGGGCCTCGATCTCGTCCTTGAGGTCCCGACAGTTATTCGTCTAGTGCCCGTTATCTCGATGGAAGCGGCAGTAGAATCTCTGGTCCTACATTTTGTTGTTGCTCGATCGGGCAGGGAGTCGGACAATCCCTTTATCCTCGATCTCCATCAGGATTTCTGACACGTTCTGGGTCAGCAGTGTATACCTTTCAAATCGAGGGACCGAAGGAATTCTTTTCAGACTAGCCGCCTCTTTTGTGACTTTCTTGATGGTCTCAGCATCGTCTGCCTTTCGCTTTCCCTTGGTCGTGGCTTCTTTGGTGCCCTCAGGGTGTAGGGCCTCTTTCGCTCGAATGTACTTCTCGACCCTATTGAGCAGATCGGGGAAGTCGACGGCTGGTTTTTTGGCTAGGGAGGCCTTAAGCTGGCTGTGCCGAACGTTGTGTCAGAAATCTGCCGAAGCCCGCGTCGAAAGAGGAAACAAACCTCACCTTAGTGGTGAACCTCCAAACGAAATCATGGAGTGACTCCCCTTCCTTCTGTCTGAGGTCTAAAATGGATGCGCTTGTCTTCTCAACCTTCCTGCTGGTCACGAAGTGGGCCGGGAAGTTTACTTCTAGTTGGTCGAATGAGAAGATCGAGCCGGGGGTGAGCTTCGAGAACCATTTCCGAGCCGAACCTCGTAGGGTGGCAGAAAAACGAGACATAGGAGGGGATCCGAAGCGCTGTGAATCAACATGAGGGTTTTAAACCCTTCCATGTGGTCGGTGGGATCACCATCGCCGTTGTATGTTTCGAATTGCGGATGCCTGAAATTTCTGGGGATCTCAGCTTCCAAGATCTGAGTGGAGAGGGGTCGGGTCGACCTATAACCATGGCCTGGCATCGGCACGCCCTCGCCGAGATGGGCGAGGCGATTCTCCATCTCTTGTAGGCACTAAAGGATGGCGTCTTCCTGTTCTATAGGGTGGGTCGATCCGTGGGATCCGCCGCCTCTAGCTTCTGACTGGGGGTAAGAGTTGTTAAGCGCCTCAGTTCCGGGGCCACCTCGGATCGCCTTTAGGATCTCGTTTCGAAAGTTTTGGAACTCGGCCCTCGTGATTGGGACTTGCTCCACCGAGTTACGCAGGGGTGGAGGTCCCCGGGGCGTGTGGCTGTGCCCTGGTTCCCGTTCTAGGGACACCTACCTGCGATGGTTCGAGACAGAGTTGGAAGCGGCCCCTCCCCTTGTTCGACTGGCCTACCGATTCAGGATGATACGCCGTAAATCAGTCGTGATCGAATGAGAGGCACCTGGCCCGAGTCCGGCTTCGCCATTAACCCGCGATTGGTTGGAGCCCTGGGGTTCGGCGAGCTGCTGTTAAGGGGAGAAGGGTCTGAACGACGTTCAGAAGTGACGCCCCTTCTGGCTTTGGGAGCCATGTAAGAGTTTGGGTTTGATATGACATCCCTGGCTGGGATCGGAGTAGCGTCCGTACCGAAAAGCTTCCCACAGACGGTGCCAACCTGATGCTGTTTGCTTTTGGGGTGTGGGGGCAATAGGTGTGAGTTCTTGTAATTTGTGTAGCGGAAGATGCGGTACTAGCATTGATCCGATCCTAGGCTGTAGGACTGGCTCGAGAGTAGCAGGAGAGAGGTAGAAGCCGGATGCTCGGCCTGGATCTAGTAGCTCGGCTCGGATCTTTGAGGTTCGGCTCGATCTTCTGTACCTGCATACTTTCTAGAAACATCAGAGAAGTCCCGGCGACAGGCCCTCCGACGATCTAGTCAGTTACTGAGAAAGCAACAGTAACTAGGGTTCAGGTGGGGAAAAGTTTATTACCTTGGGCAGAGAGGAGGGGGGCTGATATTTATAGGCAGGGGTAAATGGGTCTGAGACCCTAACAGGCCGGGTCAGATCCGTTTGCCTGTAGACCGAAGGCGGCGGAAGTCCGTTGGACTTTAGCTGACCTGATGAATATGAAGGAGCGAAATTGAAGGAGATCTAAGGAGATCTAATAGCCCTGATGGGGCAATGCCATCCACACCATACCAAATAGAATGAAAATACTCTTTTTTATCTCTGTCTCCTCCCAAAATCATGGAACTTGGTTATCAAGTAGAGTAATTTGAGCTTGGAAGCAGGTGCAATCCTTAAGATTGGAGAAATCATGCTAGTTGCACGCATCTCAAAGTGTACCCCATGTAAGAGAAACACCGTAAGGCCATAACGATTCCGTAAGAGCATCCACAGTCGTTCATGCCAATTTTTGGGTATATAGCAATTTAGAAATAGGAAAAAAGGAATGTTGCTGCAGTCGTTAAAAGCTAAAATATAGCCGGACGGGAGATTATTATCCGTCCATTAAGAATGACGGAGTATTATCGTCCGTTCCAAATTTTTTTTAAATTTTTTTTTTTTTTAATGCACTAGAAGACAAAAAATAAAAAATAAATAAAAAAAAAACAAGAATAGGCCAGGGACGGGAGATAATCTCCCGTCATTTTGGCCATGACGTGTACCAATAGTTGTTTTTTTTTTTTTTTTTTTAATGCACTAAACGACAAGAAAAAAAAAAAACAGAAAATTGGCCTGGGACGGGAGATTATATGCCGTCAATTTCAAATGACGGTGTATAATCCCCCGTCGGCCAATCGGATCGTTTTTTGATTTTTTTTTTAAAAAAAATTGGTTCGGACGGGATATAATCTACCGTCAATCTCCTTGGACGGTGTATAATAGGCCGTTGGTTGACTTTTTTTTTTTTTTTTAAAAAGCTTCTTAATCATTGGACTTGTACGAGACGGAAGATTATCTTCCGTTAATTAGATCGGACGGAGTATAATGTTGCGTTAGCTATATTTTGCATTTGGCCAGTTTGCCTGCTATATTTGGCACGCAACTGTTCATCGTACACCCAAATTTTGGGTATTTGAACGACGACTGCAGCTCGTTTTTTTGATTTTTTTTCAAATTTTGGGTATTTAGCCCACGACTGTGGATGCTCTAACTAGATTTTCCCACGACCTTTGGCCCAATCAAACGAAGCTAAACAACATCATGACACCTCAGCATCCTATTTCCTAGCTAGCTACCAAAGAAATTCGAACTCTTGAAAAAGAAGTGAAGATATTCCAACCACAAGAAATTTGTTTGGTTTGTGTTTAACCACTCCAACCCTTCCTCTTCCAAGCAAGTACAATCTCAATCTGAATCTGTTCAACAAAGAAGGAAAGAGAAGGTATCAATCAACTTTGAGACTAGATTCTCCCTCTCTCAAAAGAAAAGAAAGACATAAATAAAGAAAGCTAAGTATTAAGTTTAGAAGTGATTTTCATTTGTTGTGTGGATGGCCGGAGTTCGGGCAGTGGTAGTAGGCGGAGTAGATTCCATTTTCGTGGATTCCAACCTCTCTTTCAGGCTCCCTACACGTAGGTCGTTGGAGCTGAGTAACTCTTTTGTTGACACTTGGCAAGCGCGACGTCTTTTGTCAAGGGCGGGGAGCAAGCACCAGCAGAGCAAGAAGAGGAGTAGGGGAGGAGGAAGCGTCGTTGTCGTAAATGAGCTTGGTGGGCACTATGAAGAAGGGTTTGAAGATGTCAAGAAGGTAACATTATCGTTCTCTCCTTCTTTCTTTTCAATTATTTGGTAGTTCGGATAAGGGATCATTCATTTGAATATTGGTACAAGGGTAAAAGGAAAAGCTACCAAGTTCCCCCCCCCCCCCCCCATGTTTGGCAAGCGAAGAGGAAATTAAGGTTAA
Source organism: Hemerocallis citrina (assembly GCA_017893485.1). Classification (NCBI taxonomy): domain Eukaryota; kingdom Viridiplantae; phylum Streptophyta; class Magnoliopsida; order Asparagales; family Asphodelaceae; genus Hemerocallis; species Hemerocallis citrina. The sequence goes on from CM030366.1 coordinate 124,775,095, forward strand.
TGATCTTCAATGTTTATAGGAAGCAGAGCCATGACATGAAATTGTGCTGAAGAACATGTGTGCATTTATCACTGATTTGTCTGCTTTGTATCAGTCTAGAACTCAATTATCATAAAGCTTGTAAACAGTTCAGAGATTTCAATATAAACTAGTAATTTTCACATGCAATGCACGTTTTGATAATAGTTGGAGGATAATTATATATGATTTATATGTTAAGAAATAGTTTTGGAATTGGACGTGATAATTGGTAAAAATATTTTGAAGGAAAAACTACAATATGTACGTGCAATGCACGTATTTATAAGTAGAATTTGAGTTGTACGTGCAACATATGTGTATGTTTAGTATTAAAAAATATTGTAAAATTATTTTGCACGTGCGTTGCACATTTTAAATAGGTGGAATTTTTTTATTTGTTTGTTTTTGTTGTAATTAATGGGAGAGTTGAAGTTGCACGTGCAGTACAAGGATTTGTATGTTAGACAACAATACAATTCCAACTCTCTCATTATAATATTAGAGATATTCCAAAGCTACTTTCTAAAAGCATCCACAATCGTTTGCTATATTTGCCAATTTCTCATTTTTTTTAGAAACTAGTACTGCAGTGGTTTGCTATGCTCCAGTCGTTTTTCATTTTTGAGAAACGAAATTGCGATTCTCAAATTATAAGAGACGGAACGTGTTGTTCCGTCCCAATTTTTTTTCAATTTTTTAATGGGATCAAACGAGACATGTTGTTTCGTCTGACATTTTTTTTTTAAATGATCAGACAGTACAACATGTACCATTTGAAAAAAAAAAATTCAAAAAAATGCTGAAACAAGACATATTGTCCCGTTTCAAGCAATTTTTGCTTGGACGGGACATGTTGTCCCGTCCAGCAAAAGGGGGGGGGGGGGGGGGGGGGGGGGGGGAATAGGTTAGTGGCAAAGTAGGTTTAGTGTATTATTAATTAGGTTTTAGTTATATTTTATTATTTAATTTATTTAATTAACCTATTTTAATATCTAATCAACAATTAATTAACCGTAAAAAAAAAAAAACAAACCGGACGAAACAACATATCTCGTCTTTCTCAAAATTTAGCAAAATTTTAGCAAACCACCACTGCAGACATGATCCATATTTCCTATTACTGTAGATGTCATTTTCTAAAAAATGAGAAACACCGTTGTGGATGCTCTAACAAGACATTAGAGATTAGAAGCTTCAACCTAGGTACGGAGCTGTTCAGGGTGAGGGTGGCAATGAGTTCGAGCTTTGGGTGGACCCATACAAGTCTGAGTCCAAGCCTAGATTATTTTATTGAGTCCAAGCCTGGCCCGATTCTCACTTGGCCTTTCATTTTTAGATCCGAGCCCTAGCCCGAATTAAATATTAAAGTCCGGCCCGGCCAACATTACTAGGCATAACAAAATTTTGCCAAAAAGCAAATTTAAATTTGCAATTAGCCAAAAGAATCTGTAATCATCCATAACATAAGAAAACATGCAAAATGCTACACATGGTTTTTTACCTCAAACATACATTAGAGCATCCACAGTCGTTAGGCATTTATACATAAAATGCGTAAATTCCCCAAAAACACTCTTCAGTTATTAGGCAATTATGCATTTTTTACGATTTCGGCTAGAGTAAATAGACAAATATGTATATGAATATAGCTATATGTATATTATAAGAGACAAAACATCATGTTTCGTCTGCAATTTTTTATATTATTCTTGAAATTGTATATTTGTGTATTTTTTTTAAAAAAATCTCGGTCCGATGAAAATCCCATATTTTGTTCCGAGAAAGTTTAGTTCTTTAAATAGGTAATTAATTAGTTTAATTAGATATTTAGTTAGATAATTAGGTAAATAATTAGTTAATTAATTAAGATTAGTGTTAAATGATTAGTTAAATAATTAATTTTTGGTTAATCCCACCAATGGGATGATGTTTGGTCTCATTGATGGGTCCCACCAAAAATTTTAAAAATTAATAAAAACCCAAAAAAGAAAATACTATTAAAAATATAAAAAATTAAAATAAATCACAGATTTTTTTTTTCTCGGATGAAACATCTGATCAATTTTTTTTTTATTCCCAATTAAAATAATATTTAAAATTTCATATAATCTATATAATAAAACACAAAGAAAGCTATCAAGTGGCTCATCTTCAATCCCCCAAAATCAAAGGTCCAGATCTAACCTCAAAAAACATATTTTCCTCCCAAATTTTTTCCTCCAAAACTAAAAAACTCATTACTTTATAACTATCTCTTTTCTCTCTTCACTTTTTCATATTTCTCTCTCTCTCTCCCTATCTCTCTCTCCCATTCTTTCTTTATTTACTTAGAAATTTAGATTTTTAAGATTTCATGTTTGTAAATTTTCAGAATTTTTATGTTTTTTTTTATTGCACATGTTATATTGAAAATAGCAAATATCTCTTCAACAGTTAAATTTCATTATTTTCCATACTTAAAGTTCTAAGAAGTTAGATTTTACAACCCCATTTATAATTATTTTTCAACATATATTAATGGAAACATGGACTTTTATTTACAACTAATTACTGTCATACTATTCAAACTTGAGCTACATAATTGTTGTTTTACTGTTTACAGGGCTTTTCGTGTTTTGTATCGTTCTGAAGACGTGCCGTAGGCACGTGCCCACTGGCAAATGTAGTATTAAAATAATTCTAAATATTACAAAAGTTTCTAAAAATCATGTTTCGTCTGTTCGTTTTATTTTTAAATTTATGCAGTTTTACCTTTTAACAACTGCAGCGAACCAACCAAAAGCTATTTCAAATTATGCATATATACATAATTTACCACTCACGACGTGGATGCTCTTATAATTATAAATGCACTAGGACATACTTTTCACTAAAAGACAAAATTTTATCTTTAAAAATGGTTTAAAAATTATTAAAATTTTGTCTTTTAGTGAGAAGTGAGTCCCACTATATTTATAATGTATGTTTGAGCTAAAAATTCATATATGTGTAGTCATTCTCAGAAAACATAAGACACATTCAGCCTCTCTTAAATGTGCATGAATCTCGAGAACTCCTACATACCCATCATAACTGATAATTGTTGGAAACATGTATGGATGAGAAGCAGTAATGCTTTAGCCACTACCGATTTCACTACCATTCTCTTCACTACCTTAGGTGGCATACTCCTATTGGAGAGTTTCCTCACATACTCTATCTTTCCCTACCTATTAGAGTGTGCCACCTAAGATAGTGAAGAGAAATGTAGTGAAATTGGTAGTGGATGTAGCATTACTCTAATTCATTAGGTTTATGTTTTTTGTTTGGTGAAAACAAGGAGAATAAATTAGGTGCCACAAATCTATAATAGCACTTTCAAGTCTGATCAAAATTATGTTTCAAAATATAAGTCGTTCTAGCCTCTTTTTTCCTCAGCAATATAAGTCCTTTTAAGTTTTCGAGAGATATGTCTTAATCTACTTAAAAATCCTTTAGTTAATTTTCTTTGAGATTTACAATTTCACTTTTGTCTAGCCAGTTAATCCTACTCCCTATTTTTTCACATAAGAAAATTGGATTACTCAATAAAGTAATAAGCATTTTCTGAAAATTGGAAATCCTAGAATTTTCTCAGTAAATTCAGAATTAATGGTTTTCCTTTCCCACATTGTCCACATTACCAGGTAGCTCTTCTTCCCCCTGCAAAAATTGCATGCACAGCAAGTCTACTCTTCTTCATTTAGCCTCAAGAATTTTCTTTATAAATTTTTTTTGAGAATAATTTTACTAGAGTATCACTTTCTCTTCATCTTATCAAATCATGTCCAAAAAAGCTGTTTTCGATTTTTACCTAGAATAGTATTGAGATCAAATGTATTGTTGTACATAAGGGAATAAAGATTAAGTTTTTGTCACTATTTCGAGTTGGAGTCTGGAAGACACTGTTTCGAAGCATGATGATGATTATCTTCTTTGTACCTTTTGTTTTTTTTTCTTTTTCTTTATATGTTGTTTAGTGCGGGCATTTGTTCTGGAATTTGTTTCTGACTTCGATGGAGTTTATCTACCTACGTATATGGTGGACTTGTTATTATTATATATATATATATATATATATATATATATATATTTATCTATATAATAAAACACAAAGAAAGCTATCAAGTGGCTATCTTTCAATCCTCTCAAAATTAAAGGCCCAGATCTAATCTTACAAAACATATTTTTCCTTCCAAAACTTTCTCCCCAAAATTCAAGTTTAAATTCCCAAAACAACTTCTTTATTTATTTAATTATATCTCTCTCTCTCTCTCTCTCTATATATATAATAAAACACAAAGAAAGCTATCAAGTGGCTCTCCTTCAATCCCCCAAAAAATTAAAGATCCAGATCTAATCTTACAAAACATATTTTTTCCCCAAAAGTTTCCTCCCAAAACTCAAATTCAAATCTCCCACCCAAAACAACTCCTATATTTATTTAAATTTTTTTTCTCTCTCCCTCCCTCTTCTATATAATATTAAAAAATTAAGAAAATATATATTTTAAAATTTTAAAATATTTAAAAATTTTAAAAATTAAAAATTAAAAATTTTAAAAATGTAAAAACTTTAAAAATAATTCAAAAAATTCAAAAAAAAACATATAATATGTTTTTTGCTCTATGTTTGCTACTTCAATTAATTTGCTGGACCTCCAAAACTATTTTTTATGATCAAATAAGGTGCACCGTTCTGAAGACGTGCCGTAGGCACGTGTCAACGGGCAAACCTAGTATATATATATACACACTTATGGAAATATAGACTTTTATGTACAACCAATTATTGTCATATTATTCAAACATGAGCTACATAATTATTGATTTACTGTTAACAAGGCTTTTCATATGATGTATTGTTCTGAAGACGTGCCGCAGGCACGTGGCCACAGGAAAATCTAGTATATATATATATAACAGACTGGAGTGCTCTATCCTATTACATTAAAACAAAAAAAGGAAAGCCAAAAGAACTAGTGCGTTTAATCGTACTAATTCACTGAATTTTACAATTTAAAAAGTACCCCAATTTTATTTATTTATTTATTTTTTTTTGAGGTTAAAGGTGGAATAATGCCACCCTGTTTCATTAATAAGAAATTAATAAAACAACCCCGGTGTACCGGGAGAAATATAAAAGTATAGTGCAGGAAATAAAACATAATCCCCCAACAAAACCCTGGGGGGTGGGTCTAAACATCCATACATCATACAACCAAAAGTACAGTAGGTCGATACAAAATACAAAGTAGCGGAGACTACGGCTAATGAAAATCCGATGAGTAAGGAAGGCGCCTACCCCTCAGTCCAGTGTCGTCCCAAACTCTACCTCCTCATCATCGAATTCCTCTACCTGGAAGACTCTGACAAACCTCCCTCTCGCTCATGTGGCAGCAGCTGTAGCCCAAAAAGAAATAAGATGTATGATATGAGTAAGGTTACCAGAAATACTATTACGTGAAGTATGAAAATAGAAATTATTTCTGTCTAGCCATAACACCCAAGTGGTTGCCGCAATGGCAATGTACCACGCATCCTTCATTTCGTGGCGAATCGATGCAAATTTGGGGCCAATCCACAATTTCTCATATTCACTGGGGTAGTCACCTGTTCCTAAAGCTCGTAATACCTCTACCATAGTCGCCTTACTCATTGGATAGTGAATAAATAGGTGGTTCAAATTCACCGCGTGTATGTTGCAGAATCCGCAGTTGGTCGCTATCTGGGGCTGTCTTTTGGCAAGGTTTTCTCTAGCGAGGATTGCATTATTGAGCACTAGCCAGAGAAAGACCCTGACTTTAAGGGGGGTTCTAGCCTTCCATAACACCTGTGCCCAGCTGGGTCTGCATCCTCGACAGTGAATTCGATGATATAGAGATCTAACTGTGAAAGCTCCCTTGGTCTCGAGTCCCCAGCGCATCTGATCTGGGCCTTGAGCACACATCGCACCGATCCGTGTGATATGTGCTTGCAATTCAAGCAGTTGCTGATGTAATTCTGGGGTAAGATTTCTCCGAAACGACGGCCTCCAACTGCCCCTCTTCCAAGTCTCGGCCACAGATATATTCGGTCGAGTCATTTTTTCATACAGCTCTGAGAAAGTTTCCTTAAGGGTATGGGCACCACACCACTGTCCCACCAGAATCTGGTGGATCGTCCATTACCAATAGCCAAAGTAACTGCTGAGTTGAATGGTCTGCTAGCTTTGGTAATTCCTTTCCAAAATCGAGAAACTCTAGACCCTACTCGAAAGCCTAAACTTCTTGTCCCTTTTCCCCGAAGGTATGGTTGAATGAAGTCCTGCCACCCTTCCCCGCTGTGGTGAAATACCTTCCACCACCATTTTCCCAAAAGGGCAAGGTTCATATCTCTAAGGTCGATGATGCCTAGCCCTCCATGCTTCTTCTTAATGCAAGCAATACTCCATTTGATCAGGTGGTATCCTCCCTTATTCGAGTCTGCCCCTTTTCAAAGGAATCTCTTTCGGATTCGGTCAATCCTTTGGATTATCTATTTAGGAAGCTAAAAAACCGACATGTAATAAATGGACAGATTAGACAACACTGAGTTGATGAGAACCACTCTACCACCGAGGGAGAGCGATTTTTCTTTCCAACCCGACAACCTGTCCTCCACCCTGTCTATGATAGGTAGCCAGTCCGTCTTAGGAAGTTTTCCTGGCTTAAGTGGGAGCTCTAAATATTTGATTGGGAACTCGTCTGTCAAACAGTTTAGAATGGTCGCATGGTCCTGTGCCTCTACATCGGAAAGTGCAATTGGAATCAAAGCACTCTTGTGAAAATTAATCCTGAGACCTGACCAGACTTCAAAACAGTAGAGGGCCCCTTTAAAGTAGTCTATCTTTGACCTATTCCTATTACCAAAGAGTAGGGTGTCATCAGCATACTGAATAATCGTGCACCCTTGGTTAGAGTGACTGCTAGCCACTGGCGTTATCCAGTCTTTTCTCCGGCAGTTGTCAAGCATACCCCTCAGTACATCTGCTACGATAGTGAATAGCAGAGGAGACAGCGGATCCCCCTGCCGTAGCCCTTTCTTGCAAGGAAATGGTGGACCCGACTGTCCATTAACCGAGATTGCCGTTTTACTAGTATATAAACACTGTTTGATCCACCTAATCCATTTAACCCCGAAGCCTCTATCTCTGAGAGCTTCCAGCAAACATTCCCAGTCGACGGAATCATATGCTTTCTCAAAGTCTAGTTTTAGGAGGAAATTCTTAGACTGGCCCGTATGGCAGTGGTGGATGACTTGTTCTGCCGTAGCCGCACAATCCATGATGCATCTGCCCTTGATGAAACCAGTCAGTACTTTGGAAATTAAACTGTCCATTGTGGTTCCCAGGCGGATAGCCAGGACCTTTGTGATGATCTTAGCTGAGCAGTTTATAAGGCTGATTGGTCTAAAAGCCCCCACCCTCGAAGATTCCGCCCTCTTAGGAATCAGAACTACTTCTGCAAAGTTGAACATGCCCAAGCTGAGATTGTTGTGGAAGAATTCATCCATCAACGCCAAAATATCCCCTTTTATTTCTTCCCAGAACACCTTGAAGAACAGCATTGGGAATTCGTCTAGCCCAGGCGACTTGTCTGCTCCCATTTGTTTAATGGCATCTTCGACTTCTGTTTCCGAGAAAGGTGCTTCCAAGTTAGAAAGCATTTACACCGACTCGTTCTGACAACCCTACCAGAAGTCTTCCCTGAGCGGGACCCTGAAATCATTCTTCTTCCCAAAGAGGCCCTTGTAGTAATCTTGAAAGATTTTGGAAATCTCACTTTCATCTTACGAGGTTTCCGTATCCGTTTCTAGTGACAGGATTAGGTTGGACCTACGTCTTGCGCTTGCCACTCGGTGAAAGTAGGCAGTGTTCGCATCTCTCTCTTTGAGCCACGAAATCCTCGACCTCTACTGCCATTTGATCTCCTCCAGCTTATAAAGATTGGCAATATTTTCTCGGAGGTCTAGCAGCCTGTTTCTTTCATCTTGTGATAGGACTCTCGTTTCTTCCAGTCTTTCTAGCTCATCAATGCCAACCAAAAAAGATTCTTTTGCACGCCAGATGGTCGAAAATCTAGACCGGTTCCATCTACGCAGCTGCTTTCTCAATCTGCAGACTTTTTCACACTGTCGGGTGCTGCATCCGTACCAGTGGTTGGGAGCGCCCAGTTTTCCATCACCATGTGGTGAAATCCTTGGATTTCCAGCCAGGCCTTCTCAAATCTAAACCTCCTTGGTCTTTGAGGTCCCTGTACCCCGACATCAAGTAGGACCGGGATGTGATCTGATGTATGTCTAGGAATAGATTTAGCACTTGCTAATGGGAATTTGGCCTCCCACTCCATCGATATTAGAATCCTGTCCAATTTGGCCATAATCGGGGTTGCTTGCATGTTTGACCATGTAAATGGTCTGTCATTGATAGGGATGTCGATTAGTTCTAGTTCCGTGATCACCCTATTGAACTCTTCTCTGTGCCGATCGCTGGAACCTCTTCCCTTGTGCTCAAAAGCAAATCTAGTGATATTGAAGTCCCCCCCCCGACAATCCAAGTTCCCGACCATCATTGTCGAATACCGATAAGCTCTTGCTAGAAGGCTTCACGATCTGTAGCCACGTTCAGCCCATAGACAATAGTGATCGTTTGTACCTAATTATCAGATCATCGCTTTAGCCGGATAGTCAGGAAAAACATTCCGCAGTACTCCTCAAAGCAGGTGAAGATATTCGGGTTGAACCCAATAGCAATCCCCCCCGATGCTCCTGCAGACGGACGTAACACCCATTCCTTGATTCTGTTGCCCCCTACTCTTTTGAGTTTAAACCCGTTCGTGAGTTTGGTCTCCTGTAACCCTACTACTTTTACCTTGAAGCTCTTAATCACGTCCCTAACCATATCTCTCTTCCCTCTATCCCCCAACCCCCTAACATTCCAGAATAGCGTATTCATTAGGGGATTAAATCAAGATTGATCGTGGGTGTGTGACGGGGTTTCGTCGAAGCCCATTCCGATTCCCAACCCCTAATTTTATTGAGTAGTAGAGCATTACGCTCTGTGTCACAAACTTCTAGCCACATGTTTTGAGCAAGGATAAAAATTTGAGTCTGACATGTAATTTAAAATAGATGCTAAAAAACATTTTCGTACCTCCATCATCGAATTTTGTAGCTTTGGCTACCGTAGCTACCTCCAGATAGTCATCTAGGGACTCCACATAAGCCCTCTTAGACAACCGTTGTACCCTGATCCCAGCTGTCCTGCCTGACGTACCAGAGTTGTAGGTAGGCGCTGATTCTGGCAAGGTGGATAAGATCATCTTGGGAGAGATGTCTCTCTGTGTGTCCGCCACATAATCAGTCTCCTCTGACTCCTCATCTGTGAATGAGAACTCCTCGTCTAAATTTAGTTGCCCTTCCATATCCTCATCACTATCTGCTTGTTCCATAATTGGGGAAGTTTTCACAGCAGACCCCTCTGTGGGCCCACTATTCGCCCATGCCGCTGCTCATTGTGACTAACTGTAGTTTTAGAAGGCCCAACAATAGAATAATGCATTTTGGACCCCTCTTCGGGCCCAATAGCATTATAAATACATCCCCCCCGTACACTCTTCTCACTTAAATGGGAATCGCTTAATTCTCCCCCTCCTCCACGAGGCAGCATACCGCCCTCCTCGCGCATAGCGCCTGCTGCTTGCGGTAGTGCGTCACGTGTCGCGCTCTTTGTGGTTGGGTCTGCGGTCGAGATAGAGAGCGATAGGATCGAGGCATTGAAAATAGCCTTATCCCTCCTTTCTCTTTCGTCTTCGTTACCATTACCAAGCTCATCCTCTTTATTTCCTTTTTGAGCTTCCCTCTGTTCGAGCGCAGTGGCCTCAGCTCCTGTGCCGCTCATGCTTTGGGCGGATCCTTTGCCAACTCCTCTCTCCCTATTCGTCGTGTATCCCACTTTGGCATGGTCCCCTCTCGACCCACTTCCCACTACTACCCACCCTTGCTTTTTTAGGTGTCGATTACGCAAATTGCCTTGCATGTCGACTTCCAGGTTGCTTTTTCCCTTTTCGCAATCTGTCCCCTTTCCCTGTTCCGCTCGCAGTCCCTGCACTTGCTCCTTTGCCGAATGACTCTGCAAGTCATTTTGTAAGTCGACAAGCACGGAGCTTTTTCCTTTTGCAGTTCTAGTGCAGTCGAACTCTCCTCTATGCTCCTGTCATCTAGCCTCCTCACCAACCCCACCAGCTTCGAGGCGTAGGCTTCCATTTATGGGTATCTTTTGACTCGCCTTTTGGTGGGTCGCCTTTGTGACTACCAACCTACCCAAATTTGGAAATGATTGTAGATTTGAATTTCATGAATCTGAGCTGTTGGATCTGTTGGTCGAAGCTCTTTCTCGACCACCTCTGATCGGAGACTCCTTCACCGGTACTGATCCCGCTGCCCCCTGGCGTTCCTTTCCTCTCACCTCTTTGATGAGCTCCTTATGCGCTCGTTCGATCTCGTGAGCCCCATCGATGGTCAAGTCCCCACCTGGTGATACCACCTGCGCATATGAGCGGTTGTCTCTGAGAGCTTTTGCGGGGATGGGGGAAGTGATAGCCATTTTCTCTGTCTCAGACTCCGCTCGTTTGTCGAGTACGAATCGAATGAGGTATGAATCCTCGAATGAGTATACTTTAGCAAATCATGGCATCTGTGAGATATCCACGCTGCTGATCAGTATCCTTGTTGATACAATCTCGGAGCACCGCACCGTCTTCTCGTCGACTTCTTCAACTAATCCAAAGTCGGCAACAATCTCTTGTAGCGCCTCTCTTTTCCAAAAATGCAATGCGACGTTATGAATCCATACCCAGAAAAGTTCTCCCTGGGGGAGCTAAGCTCCGAAGTTTGGGGTCCAAGGAACGAACTCCACTGTGAAGTGGCCGAAGTCTACAACCCCCATTCCTGTGACCTCCCCAACCTTCTCTGTGGATGGGAATGAGACCAAGAATTGGAGGTGACACAATTTCTTTGCGACCCAATCTCTGTGTGCCTTCATGGGCCACTTAGTGCTCAGTGCTTGCATTAGGTGGGTCTCAGAGGGCCTCTTTGATCTCACTTTTGCCACAACACACCATTGCCACAGCTAGTGCTCCTCCTTCTTGATGATATCCATGCTATTGGCAAGGCAGATTGGTGTGGGGTGGTCAGGCGATCTTCCTCTAGCCACGGTGCGTTCCTCATCATTGTGAGTCTCGACTACATTGGTGCAGACATATGAAAGATGACCCCACTTCATACATTTGAGGCAACGGGCCTCTTTGGTGCAATCGTTACGATAATGGCTAAGCTCACCACAGTTAAAGCATGGCACAGGTTTTCGCTTGTCTTTTCTTTGCTTTTTTGGGGTATCTTGTTGAGGAGGGGGAGTGGGGATCTGGCTTTGTTCTTACCCTTGCACGTTACTTCTTGTCACTTCTTGGTAGCGTCTCCTACCTCATCTTGGTCCACCATCTCTGGGGTCCCCTCTGGCTCCCCTCTTTGGGCCTAGATGACTATGGATTTGAGAGGGTCAATGGGGTCGACCTGTGGTGGGGATTGTGCCAGTTGGTTTGAAGACGATGCCAGGGGTTTGGTGGGGGGGGGGGGTGACTGTCTTGGAGGAAAGTTGTGGTTTGTGGGTGCCCTCGGGGGGGGGGGGGGGGTGGAGAGGTTGAGGTGCGATGTTGGGGGTGTTGTGGGTGGTTGTTGGTAGCCGCAATACTGGTACGGCTTCTATGGTGTTGTTGTCCCTGTCCTCTGTGATGATACTGATCATTGGGGTATCTGTGGTGCCTCTCTGGTGGGGGAGGTTGGTCATACTACCTCTGAGCATGGTAGTGACTGTTATTGTGATGTCGCTGCATCGGGGGGGTTCTTTTACGCCCGTAGTGGCTCGTAGAAGGACCCCCTCTATTGGCCCATCCCAACGGCCACCTGTTATCCCAATGGCGATGATGATATTCGGCTCTGTCCCCCCATCGATGATGTGCACTCCGATGTGCCCGCGTGGGGAGATGTCTATCATATTTTATATATTGTTTACATATCTTCAGAGTAATATATGTACACTTAATGTTTTCATCTTCGTAGTAATTCTGAGAATACATAGGACATATGAGTTATAGCAATATTTTCTCATACTGGTTCCAGTTCATGTCTTGTTCGTTTGTGATTTATTAATTTTTCTCATGTAATTCGTTGAGTATGCAAATAATTTTGAGTTGTGGTGTTAACTGAATTTTTTTACCAAACTATCCCACTTTTTGAAAGTATGTACCAAACTATTCCTATTTGAAAGTTAAATACCAAAAAGTCCCTGTCGCTAACTGAGATAGCGCGCCTGGTAAAAATCCGCGTGCTAACCCCGTTAGCATGCTATAAGACACTATGGGACACTACTCTCAAGTAGGGGTGTGGGAAAAAAATCACAAAGTATAGACACGCTAACCCCGTTAGCACGCCTATTTAAACCAGGCTCGCTAACGGGATTAGCGTGCTAGGGGGACACTAGGGGACACAACTCCTTAAGTAGGAGGTGTGGAAAAAATACCAAGTATAAACACGCTAACGGAGTTAGCACGCCTATTTAAACCAGGCGCGCTAACAGGGTTAGCGTGCTAAGGGAGGGACACTACTCCTTAAGTAAGGGGTATTGGAAAAAATGTCAAGTGTAGACACGCTAACGGAGTTAGCGCGCCCATTTAAACCAGGCGCGCTAACGGAGTTAGCGTGTCTATACTTGGTGACTTTTTTTCCACACCCCTACTTGAGAGTAGTGTCTTCTAGTGTCTCATAGCACGCTAGCGGAGTTAGCGTGTGGATTTTTACCACGCGCGCTACCTCAGTTAGCGACAGGGACTTTTTGGTATTTAACTTTCAAACAAGGATAGTTTGGTACATACTTTAAAAAAGTGGGATAGTTTGGTAAAAAATTCGTGTTAACTTCATTTGGTGTTTGTTCATCTTGATTGTGTTGGATATTCGCATGTACAGAAGAAAATTTCAAATGTGTCATCAAATTGTTAGGGTTTTATGTCTTGCGCACTACTGAGTTCAAAGATGAAGCGAAGAAAAGGTCGAAGCATCGATGGAGAGAAAAAAAATAGTAGCCAGTAAGCAAGAACAAGAATTGACAATTGACTGCCTACAAGAGAAGTTGAACGTCCTAAGTGTCTAGATGGGATTCAGATTATTGTGGTTGACCACCACTTTGGGTAGACGACCGCTAACTACATTGTAGCTGCTTGTAGGTCTGGATGATTTATTTTGGGCCTAGCTTCTTCTCCAAGTTAGATCGTACGACTCCTTATCATGTGTCTCTTTATTCAGGATATATCAGACGACTAATGTATAAAGACTACAACCTAGAGTTTCTCTAGATCTCTATATATTATTATATTGACCTCCTTGAGAAGCAAGAGAGAGATAGGGAGAGAGAGAGAGAGAGTACTTCATTATAAAGAACAATTGATAGAGTTCTCCATTGTAAACAATAGAGTATATTCTAATGAGTCTTGAGTGTTAGATAGGTTCTTGGTGCAAATGTAATACTTTGTATATTCTCTAGTTTGTTGACCCTAAGGGTGATTTACATAGTTCAATAATATTTCCTTTATTTCTTCCCCCGGATAAGGCATAGCCAAACATGGACAAATCATTATGTACTTGATTTGATCTACTTGTTTGATTGTTCGTTATTGGATCTATTGTCGCTATGCTCAGCAACGAATTCCTAACAATTGGTATCAGATCTTCAGGTCAGAAACCTTTTGTAGTTCATGAGTTGCTCAAGTTTTACATGGAGAAGATAGCAAATTAGAGCTCTACAAAGATCAAGCAGGGACGTCTGTCTAATATAAAGCAGGAGATTCAGGTGAAGAATTATATAGAAGCCATTAGTTTAATTTGGATGTTTTCGGTGAACGGGGTCAGGTGTAAAAGCATGGCGAGTCATTGGGCAAGACTCATAACTGATGCCGTAGAATTGCCATTACAAGAACTGATCTACTGGAAGACAAAAACTGTTTGGTTACTCAATGAAGGGGAAAGTACTATTCTTCAATATCATTAGGGGAATCCAATTCAGAGCCAATTGAATTGAGGGTGTCGAATGCATATGTTCTTAAAGCTTTTATCTTTATAAATAATTTACCAGATCCATACAAGCATCTGATAACCACCATGCTAGAAGGAGAGTCTACCATGGAGAAGTTTTCCACAACAATGGTGGTCGAGGGCTTCGAGGAGGATGAACATAGGAGGGGGAATCAGAGATTGCCATCTACTTCTACAAGTTGCAGTGGGGTGGATGGTATTTCGAGTGGAAGAAAAAAATGCATGTAAGGAAAAGATCCGTTGCCCCTATTGCAAAAGAATTGAGCATTACAAGAAGGGTTGTTGAAAGTTGTTGAATCACAAGAGCGCCAACATTGATAGTGTTGCTAGTGTCGCTGAGTCAGATGATACTTTAAATTATACTCTTGTTTTAAATTCTATAGATGTGTATTCAGACTGGTTTCTTGATTTGGAAAGTTCTTCTTATATATGCTCCGAGAGGGAGATGTTTTCTACTTACAAGTTCACATGAGATCGTTGTGTGAGAACTGGGGTTGGTGAGTTTTATGGACTAATGGGTGAGGGAATAGTCGAGTTGGAAGCGCCAGATGGAAAATGGTACACACTAGAGAACATCATGCATATTTCTTTGTTGAAATGAAATCTATATCCTTAGGAACTCTTGAAGCACGATGTTGCATGTACATAGCTTAAGATGGAGTTCTATCAGTTTGGGAAGATCGTCGTAAGGTGATGTTGGGAAAGTTGGGTGTCTTGTACAATCTCTACAAGCTTTGTAGGATCGAACAATCTTGGCCAAGTGTTTTATGCCTTATGTTCATGAAACGTCATCTAGTATGAGAATCATCAAAGCGGGAACATGACATTCGAATACCGTCGAGAGGTGGAGTGCCTCGGGGTAGGTGGAATTCATGCAGAGGACGGCGCCTCCATGTTATCGCGTACTAGGGTGTGCCCTTGAAGGGGCATACTAATTGGAGAAAAAGTAGTAGATAGATTCAACTAGCTGAAGAAGCCACTGAACCGAGTTTGTTTGAAGGTGGAGAATAAAAGAGTCTAGATGAGTTTGATCGTACAGTGTTAATAGCATGCTTATGCAATCCAACACGGAGATTGTTTGGTTTTATGTCTTGCGTACTATTGAGTTCAATGAGAAGAAGAAGATGATGAAGTGAAGAAAAGGTCGAAGCATCAATGGTGAGAAAAAAGCAGCAGCCAGCAAGCAACAACAAGAATTGACAGTCGACCGTCCTAAGTCTTTGGATGGGATTCAGATTATTACTGTTGTAACGCTTCGAGCCCGGCTCAGCTGCGCACATGACTATGTGTGCGCGCACATGAAAGAACGGACACAAAACTCTAGCCACACCCACCACAGGCAGCATCAAAAGGTGGGTATACCCTATAGGTGGCCTTTATCATTTGGATTATCCTATACACACACACACACACTTCTCATTCACTCACCGATATGGGACTTTAAGCCCAAGCAAGCCATGTTACCCCTAATGCATGCATGCATACTTCTGATTTTAATTTTAATGCACATGTAACATATGCCCCATAGACCATCCTATAGGCTCCATCATCAATCCTTTTTAATTCAAGCCGTATGAGATCCCTTGTGGGCCAACAACCAACCACTTTCTTCTCACTTATATTATTTCTATATATATATATATATATATTATATTATTATTATTATTATTATTATTATTATTATTATATATATCCGATTAAGTACAGGGGTGTTACAACTGTCGACCGCCACTTTGGGCAATCGACCACCAACTGCTCTGTAGCTGCTTGCGGGTTGGGTCCGGATGATCTATTTCGAGCCTAACTTTTCCTCAAAGTTAGATCATACGACTCATATCACGTGTCTCTTTATTCAGGATATATCAGATAGCTAATGTATCAAGACTACAACCTATAGTTTCTCTAGATCTCTATCTATTATTTTATTGACCTCCTTGAGAGATAATAGAGAGAGTACTTCATTGTAAAGAATAATTTAGAGAGTTCTCCATTGTAAACAGCAGATTATCTTTTAGTGAGACTTGAGAGATAGATAATTTTTTTGTGCGAGTATAATACTTTGTACCTTTTCTAGTTGAATAATATTTTCCTTATTTCTTCCTCGAATCAGGCGTAGCCAAACCAAGACAAATCATTGTGTTCTTTATGCGCTTGGTTTGATCTACTTGTTTGATTGTTTGTTATTAGATCGATTGTTGCTAAACTCATCAACGAATAACATAAAGAGGGTGATGATTTTTTTCATGGGTGTGCATTCCATTTTGTCACCTCCTATGCCTACACTTTTTTAATTGATGGATGCCTAAGAAGCATATGGCACCACCCAAGTCATAGTAGCCCAGACACTTTCTTCACTTGTTCACACACACACACTTAAAGGTTTCTCAAATGGCTAGCAGGCCTTTCATTCCTCTATATATTGGTTGTTCATTGAGTGAAGAAAGAGCAGTCAAGAATAATTAAGAACAAATCCTTATACTCTCATCTATCTTCTCTTTCTATTATTCTCTCTATTTACCTACAAAGTTGCGCATTTGAAGGAAGTAGATTGAGTCTTTCTTTTCTTCCCCTCGAGCGTGCCAAGAGGAGATTACTGGGTTATACCACTAGGGAGTGTCTTGCCACTAAAACCTCGCACGTTGAGCGGCACTAATTTCTTAGGACTGTGAATGCACGCCTCATATATGACAGGCCGATTCTTTAAACCCTTAATCTCATTTTTTATTTCGCCCATTTACTGCTTTTTATTATATGATAATCATTGGTATTCTTATTATTTATGAGTTAGAACTAATAAATTTCTCTCACTCGTTCCTCCAAACTAATATATGATATTATTGGCCTTGTTTCACTTTCTTTATACACAACAGACAATTTTCTCTTAAGTGTAAATGGAAATATATTTTACTAGTTGAGATTACCTACAGTCAAAATCCATAATTTTGTACTTTTTATCTCAGAAAAAGAGGGGGGGGGGGGGGGGGGGGGGGGGGGGGGGGGGGGGGGGGGGGGATCATACCCTTTCATTTTCTATTTTCTCTCTGCCTCAGTTGGGCTTACCCTTTCATTTTTTATTTTCTCTCTGCCTCAGTTGGCCTTAGACTCAACTCAAATTCCGTACTGCTAGTTTTAAGTAGTAGGGTTCTATGCTTCAAGTGTTGGGGGAAAATCTAACAATTTCTTGGTGTGCAGCAAATTATTAATTACTTCACATACAAAGCTACAAGAACTGTTCTTCACCAGCTTTATGAAATGAACCCACCTAAGTACAGGTGGTTTTATAAGTAAGTAACTGTACATCATATACATAACATTATCCCATATGTTCATTCTTAAATGCACTGTAACAAATCTGATGTATTTGTTCTACCTTTCTTTCTAACAGTTTTGTTGTAACCAACAATCCGACTGATTCGAAACGTTTTCTCCGCAATCTCGGAAAGGTAAGCAATTACTACAATCTTCCCTGAACTTATAGCGAGTACTAATTCTTTAAAATGTTCTTTACTCAATTAACAAGTACAGGATAAACAAGATTTAGCCGAAAGAGTTATGATTACACGCCTTCATCTATTTGGTAAATGGATCAAGGTAAACTACAGTTAGTCTTTGCTAGAATTAATGCAGAATCAAATCTTGAAAGTAATAGTAACCTTTTCTTTTATGATCAGAAATGTGATCATGCAAAGATGTATGAACAAATTTCGGAGGATAATTTGGAGTTGATGCGCGAAAGGCTTATGGAAACAGTCATATGGCCTTCTGATGATACAAACACAGAGAAGATGGTTGATTAGTGAAAAAGAATGAGATGATCATAGTATTTGTAGTAGGTTGGATCCCTCAGTTTATATATATATAATGTAAGTGAAACACCATTATAGTGAGTAGCTCGTGTTCTTGTATTCTATTGTACCACCAATTTTCTTATTAGCCATGTTTGTCCTAAGACTGGAAATAAGTATTAAATTGTAGCTATTGACAGGTTTGGAATGAGACTGACGGTAATTATCTTTCTTGATAGTGTACTCCATTGTCATAAATTAACTTTATACAATCTCATTTCTTGTGTAACCTCCATTCCCTGACAATAAGTATTTTCCGTGTATTTTTCTAAAATTTAATTTTTATAAATATATTTTGTGCTAAATTCGTTTCGTATCTTTTATTAAAGTATTTTCTAATCGAAAATTTTATTTATTTCGAATAGTAGTGTATTTTAATCTTACTTTCTATTTCTTATTGATCGGTTAATTATATATATTTGAGCCCAAATAAAATATATTATTATTATTAGATTATTTTAATAAAGTGGTTAAGCCTGGATACTATTTTATTATATAATTTTATAATTATTATGATTATTAATTGTTATTTCTTGATTATCTATTTAAAGTTCATATATCGAATAATTTTATTTTCGTACTTGATCTAATTTTCTTGTCGAATTCCAATTTATTTTCAAGCCAATTTATATTCTTATCATTTGTATTATTTATTTATTTATTTGGATTTAAATTTTTGTCCATGAACTATTATTCTCTTCTCGTTGGGTTATCTATTTGTAGATTTTATTTTATAGGATTGTGATTATTTTTTTTGAACCATTTGTCTTCAAACTCATCTCTTGTTGAACCCAAAACCCAATTACACTTGTTTCAATACCCAAAACCCACTATTATTGGATCCCAACCCAATAATCCAACAATCTACTTGTATTCTATAAATACAACCTTAATACAAACCCTAAAAACCCCAAAATACAATTTGCTAGCCGTCATCTCTTTCTCTCTCCTCGAGTTTCTCTTCCTCCCACTTTTCTCTCTCCCTGGTCTGCAATCTCCCCCATCTCCCCCCTCGTCGATTCCGCCGCCCACCACCAGCGTCGCAACCCCCCTTCCACCTCCCGTCGCCTCCCGCCCAGAATAGCTGCGACCCCACTGCGAAACCCCCTTTCTTCCCTCTCCCAATCGACGAGCAGGCTGCCTCTCTGCCGCCGTTCAGATCTCCCTCCTCGGCTCTGTCCTCCTCCCGCTTGACCCTCCCTGTCAATCGTTGGTGATGCCGTCCGCCGCCATTGCCCATTGCTCTTCAATGTTGTTGTCTCTTTGTTATTTGTTGAGTTCTCTTTGTGCACGTGATTCGCACGTGCTAATTTGTGTGTTCGTTGGTTCGTTGCTCCGGATCCTTATCCCGTTATTCTTGGTATTCAAATTTATTGTTCATAAGACAAGTCATTTTCCTCTTGAATTGTACATCGTATCAAATTCAAGTTTTACTAAAATTCTTGCAAGTAGTTCATATTCGTTATCATATCGTTGTATTGATTACCTTTTGTTGGGTCTATTGAGGGTTTACACGAGCTAACCCCAATATTCTTGACATCGTGCCTCTATTGACTCTAAGGATTGAATGTTTCATGCATCAATATAATATTCACGATAGGAGTACTCATATAATTGTCTCACAATTAATCTATTGTAGAAATAACTGTTAGGTTGTATGTTTGGTTGATTGATTGGTGTTTGTTGATGGTAAATTGATGTATGTGCATGTTCTAATTTTATTTATCATGTTTGACACTCATCATGCGAACTAAGAAGTTTATCGACTAATTGAATTGATACCCATCATGTCTAATTAAATTATTTCATGAAAAATACTCAAACCCTGTTTGTTGCTTGCTGGCTGTATGATGTTGCCTGCTATTTTCGACTCAGTAAATGATCTCAAAATAAATTACTTACTGAATAAACGTTGTAATCTTATATTTCTAGTTTCTAGAACGTCTTGAATTTCTGAATTCTGAGTTGTGTAGCAAAAGTTATGGTCGTTTTACTATAGCTGTGTTTTTATTTCCAGATTTTCAGATTCTTGTAAGATTCATGTTTAAGGTGTTAAAAGGCTGATCAAATGTTAAAATATTGCTCTGAAAATTTGCAGATTGTTAGTTAACATACTTAAGAGTCTAATAAATATTTTTACTGAAATTATTCTTGAGTTTTTGCTGATTCTAAAATTAATAACTTAATGTCGAATTTCTGCCTGAACATGAAATCTGTAAAGAATGATGTGTTTGACCTAGCTACTATTGTCGGATTTTGAACTTTAAATATGCGTTGGAACCGTGTGGAAGTCTAGTTTTCAGAATTTCTGCCGGTTTCAGTTTTTGAGTTCTGAAACAGCAGAAACTTGTATTTTTGTACAGACTACTCTTGCTGTCCAAAATTTCACTTTTCAGTTTTTAGTAGATTAATTAATTCTATGTCATTGTATTGCATAAATCGAAGTGTATATGTTGCATTGCATGATCCTAGTATCCTATTCTCATCATTCTAATTGTCCTAATTCATGTTACCATCTTATTGTTCCTTTATTGTTATTATTGTTCACCCAATGTTTCTTACTTGTATATTGTATTGTTGCACTGATAAAATATTTAACAAGCCAAAATTTAAGGGATTGATTTGAGTAGTGAATAATATAGTGACTGTGTCAGCCAGTGTTTATCGATTGATTGTGGAGCGCTGACTACGGCATCCCAATCTTTCGTGTCGTGAACTCGTGAACCCATGAACCCGTGAACTCGTGAATCCGTGAACCCGTGAACGTTGGCTTTCAAATACGCCTCAAGTTGCGAACCTTCATCCGCGTCCTCAAGAGTACGATGGCACGACTTTAGCATCTCCCGCATTATCTCCTTAAAGCTCTCGGGTACCTTACTCTTCAAGACGCGAGTAGCTATCCGAACGTTTTTCCATATATTTTCAATCTACATGTAATATCCCGGACGGATATTACATTGTATAAATTATTATTTTATTATTATTTTATTATTATTTTGTTTTAATTTCAGAATTGAAGTATTTTGGTGATTTTCACCCGGGTTGTTCATAAACATTATCTGTACATATATACCAGTCTGTGGACATCCGTAGTGTATCAAATTGGTACCATGATCTTCCGAATTGATAATAAAATTTATTTTATTATTATTTTCAAAATTAAATTATTTTTATACGGTTTATGCTAATATTTTCGGTATATGCATATACATATACATACCTTTGTATTGTACCAAATTAGTACATTATACAAATTGCGTGCTATGTATTTTGGATAAAAATACTTCTCTTTATCCTGACAAATCAATTTGCATGGCTATGTTGTTTGGAAGATTAAAACTAGGATTAAGATATGTGCATAAGATATTAAGGAAAATTCTTCTAGAAGCTTTCCACCTCACCATGGCACCATACCTCCACCTCATCCTCACCATCCCTTGGTAATAACCGGCCCCAAAATAGGGAGGGGGTTTTGTGCACTTTTGTAGGTGCAATTTTGCACTCTCCACCCTCTCCTCCACCTATAAATATCCCTCCCCTCTTCTCTTGTCTCACTTTTACAAAGACAAAAGAAGGAAAGGAAAAGAAAGAGTGAAAGACTAATAGGAGAGTTCTTCACTTGTAGGTTTCCATAGAAGTTTTCTAGGAGCTAAGGGGAAGGAGAAGGTGTGCTAGCTAGTTCTTCCTTCAAGGAAAACTAAGGTGGGGGTTTCTCCATTGCTTTTGTTTGTTTGAGTTTGTTGTTTTGGTTCTTCTTTTTCTTACCTTCCTTGGTTTGTTTTCTTTTGTTTCCTTGGGGTGGTTGTTTCTTGTGATGGGGTTGTTGTGTGTTGTTCTTGTTGTGTATGTTGTAGCATTAAGTATGGATGGAATGAATGATCACTTGAAAGAGAGTGAATGGTAGAACTAAATAAACACATAAAGATTGAATCTTTGTAGTTATAGTTATTGTTCTTGTGTTATTATTTGGACTAAATGAACATAAGCATATGGTGATTGTACACCCACTTTGGGTTGTAGGACTTGATATTGGACTCATACATAAGCATATGGACTTTGTGTATACACCCATTTTTGGGTTGTTGAACATACAACTTGAATTTTTGGACTAAGAGTATGCATATGAATGGTTGAACCCAAGTTGAGGATTCTTTACTTTATTTTATTTTGCTTATTCCCTTTTATTAATCATATGTAAAAAGAACCCATTTGGGGTGCTAATTCTAGTGTAGTATGAAAAAGAAACTAATTGAAGTTATTAGTTGTAGAATATTAAAAGATTACTTTTTATGTTGACTAAGTAGTAATAAAATGCTTATGCTTAAGTATAAGTAAAATAGTAGTAGATGTTATGCTTAAGTAAGTAAGTAGTAGTTGCTTATGCTTAAGTATAAGTAAGTAGTAGTAGATGTTTATGCTAAATTATAAGTAAAGGTTATAATTAGTCATTCTTGTTTTAAATTGTAGTAGTAACCCATGCTTCAATTGTAGTATATATCCATGTTAGATGTTGTAGGAAACCCATATTTATAATGTCTACAATGTTGTAGGAAGTCCATGTGTATGTTGTATTCATGCTCAAATGTTGTAGGAAACCTAAGTTTATGTTTGTCTACCATATTGCAGGAAAATTTTATACCATGTTTGGATTGTTGTAGGAAAATTATATACCATGCTTAGATTTTGTAGGATTAATGCTTATCTACCATACTTAGGGATGTTGGATGCTTAGATTGTTGTACGATTGATGTTTAATTTACCTACCATGCTTAAGATTGTTATAGATTCACGTTAGGTTGTATACCATGCTTAAGAAGGTTGTAGGTTGATGCTTAAGTAAGTAATAAAAGGACCATGCTTAAGATAGGGGTAGACATTCATGCTTAAGTGTGAGTAAAGTCCATGCCTAAAATAGTAGTAAACATTCCTGTTTAAAGTGATGGTAGATATTCATGTTGTAGTTGTAATATTAACTATCATGTTATAGTTGTAGTGTTTAGTAAAAAGACTATCATGTTGTAGTTGCAATTTCTATTGTGAAGTAATTCTAGTTAATCTCCTAGAAGGAATTCCATGTTTGAGATTACATAGCTAGAGCCATGCATGCTTGAATGGTGTATTGTAGCATTCTAGTTAAAAGAACCATACTTGAATTATATATGGTAGTGAAGGATCAAAAAGAACCATGAACCCATGCATCTAGCTCCTAGGTGATTCTAGCTCAAACTTGAGAAAGAACCCAAGAATCTAGTTGCATGTAGTTCTGGTTCGTTTCGGAAAAGAAACCGTGGATTCTAGTTGTGTGAGGTTCTAATTGAAATTGGACCATATCATGGGGGCATTCCTCATCCTTATGAATAATAAGGATTGGAAAGGTCGCTAGTAATTGTTAACTCGATAAAAGTTGTTATTTCGCTTGGGCTTCTCATTGGTAGAATGCCTGTTAGGGGCTGTTAGTAGATTCTTCTGTTGCTTCTAATTATAAAAGTTCAAGTTGCTAGTAAGCACGTTCGGTTGCTTCTAGGTTTAATTACCTGTATGGTTATTTTTGTATGTGGTTGTCTCATACGTGGCTCACCTGGGCCGTATGTAACGGTTGGTCTCATACATAGCTTATTTGGCTCGTATGTGGATATTGTAGGCTATGAGTGGATCCGATGAGATCTTGTGAAGTCTAGGTTAAGACAGGTTAATTGTTGCACTCTCCAGTAGAGGGGCACGTACGGTATTTTTCATGCCAGTTGGAAGCACAGTGCTGTCTCGCTTGTTTGGTTAGAAGAGGGACACATACCGTGCTTTCTCATGCCGAGTTGGAAGCACAGTGTCGTGTCTCGCTTGTTTGGTTAGAAGAGGGATACATATGGTGTTTTTTCATGTCTAGTTGGAAGCACAGTGGCATGTCTTGCTTGTTGGTTAGGGATAGTGACATCGTTAGGGTAGTAACAGTTACTTAACCAATTTTTTATTTATGAATTGCCAAAAGGCGAGAGTTGGTGTTAGGGGTGATACCCTATAACTCAACCTCTCCTATAGGTCGATGCTAGGTGGTGTTATTAGGATGTATTTCCCTGTCAAAGGGATATGGGCGGTGCTTTTTCATGACAAGTTGGGAGCACGGGTTTCGTATCTTGATTGTTAATTCCTGAATGTGCCATGATAAGAACGAGAGGGTTTCCTAAGGAAATAGACCATACGATTCTGTCAGGTTCTATGCCTTCTCATGACCAGTTGAGGGCACGGAAGAAGGTTGAAAAGTATCTTGTAGTTCGTGTTGGCTTTTGAGTGGGGTCCGGTGCGACTGGGTAATAGTGGCAAACAAGGAAACCACTATTGACTGCAGTAACGGAACTAGACCGTACCTGCAACTTCGCCAGTCATGTAGTATTATGTCAGGAACAGGATGGGTACCAAAATAGAATACATGGCGCGGGTTCAAATCTCTATATATGAAGAGACGGCTTGAGATGGGCGCATGTAGTATGGACTGCATGTTGCTTCGGAGACTTGCTGGCATTAGAATAGGAGCATTATAACCTTAGTTAATATTGCATTATATTCTAGTCATAGCACTCACAACACTTAAACTACACCGACACATTTGCCATGTTGTATGTTTGTTTTAGGAGATTCGCTGCTAAGTTATCAGCCTTAAAGCGTCAGTGAATACTGACGTCCCAACTTCAATAGGTACTGGATCGCTGAAGTACAGGTACAAGATTCAGGAGGACTCAAGGCAAGGAAGGTGAGGAGTCGATGTCTTTTTAAGTTCCGCTGTAATATTTACGTTGATTATCTATTAGTTGAGAAGTACCCAAGTGAGAATTACCAAGTGTTGTTCTTCATTCATCGTAGTCTGATGTAATTTGTTGAAAGTTGGAATACTTGGGATTGCAAGGGTATTATAGTAACACTATTGTAATGTATTGCAGTTGTATAACATTCAGACTTGTAATACATTGGGTGTTGAATAAAAAGTTTTAAATTCTCTTGTTTTTCTGTGTATTGTGACTAATTGAAGAAAAAGATCCTGGCTCATGTCTCGAATTCTCCATTTAGGAAGTTCGGGGCATTACAGTACATTAGGTTAAAAATTTCAATTTAAAAAACATGCATACTTAACATATCACCCACCTCAAATAACAATACATGCATACTAAGTATATGAAATTTAACTAACCATGTTTCGATATGTCTCAGCCTTTGGTTGGTACATCGGTTGGGAGGAGGAATATGCTGTAGGTGGTTTTGCCTGGGTTGGGAGAACCGGAATCTGCACACCGGCTGGTACAGCGGCCTTTGGAGAAACATACAACCGTGTTACCCACTTGTACCACATCATGTATGCATGTTGGAGGGAGCCATCATACAGTATCGCGAAGAACATCATATTCGGTGTCATTTGATTCTGTATGGTGTTCCAGTTGGCCACATGGTAACGATGGTATCATCCCAATCGAAGGGCATTCATCCCGTTCCCCTCACCTCGTGCAACTTTTTATCATAGCACCGGACATCGGGAATCTTTTATTGATATCCGAATTGCCGCATCACTCTATCCGGATACTGGAACTCGACAATGCCAAAATTTACAAGTGGTGCAGCCGTCAACCAAAGTGCATTGTCTAAACAAACCGGTGGAACCCTTTGCAACCTGGCAGTCGAGTACAGTTCCCAATTGACGAACTCGTCCTGCAGATTATCTAACTCATCTCTGTAGTAGGTTAAAGATTGGCGTAGGTTATCGACCCACGTGTGCCGCCCCGTCCAATATACTCCTAGAGGAGGTAACAACTCTGGCACCCCTGGGCCGGCTAACCAATCCGGTGTTGGTTCAATAATACGGAAACGTCCGATGTGGATGTGTTCCCAACTCCAGATTTACAGTAGTACCATCAGGCCACCCATTAGTACGACACCTAATGAATATGTGCACAAATTCCTATACAGTAGCGCCAATGCCGCACTCCCCCAACTCAAACGGCCTGCATAACGGAAATTTTCCAACAACAGTAGGTACATTAGCGGCACGGTCGATCTGGATGAGTTCGGGAAGATCACTCCCCCGATCATACTAAAAATGTACGCACGAGCATAGTAGGTTAGGGTTTCCTCGTCCAAATCGGGGGTCAAATAATCCTCCTCGAACTGAAATTTCAACCAACTAATGTACAGTGATTTACCATTGAAAGTTTCATCCAAAAATTCAGCTTCCGCTTTATCTTTCGCAGCTTCTATTTGTTCGTACAATAAATCATGATCATAATCTGTGGGAACATTTGCGAGGATTTCTTTTTCAACGACCTTTCTTCTTTGGAGAACTATCAACTGGAGGTCGATACCAAGCAAATCACGAACAACTTCAACTCGATCGAAGTTCATGTTCCCTGTCACGGCAACCCCATCTATTGGTAGCCCAGTTATCATTGCTACATCTTGGAGGGTCACAGTCATCTCACCCACTGGTAGGTGGAATGTGTGGGTCTCCGACCTCCATCGCTCGACAAGAGCTATAAGTAGCGACCGATCTAGCTTCACTCCCTCCATGAATTTAGCTCCTTAGAAACTGGCCTCAACTAAGTACGGCATGATACGAGGGTCAAAAGGAAGAACCGCGTGCTTCCAGAAGTTACATTTCTTATCGGACCCATTCTACATGGCTTTGGATCGGTGTTTGGGTTGCAGCGTGAGTAAATTTGTGTCTACGGGTCCATGTGGTGTAACGGGAACCGAGGACGACTGACCTGCCTCAATAGATGTAGATTGACGACCACCAACTTACACGAACAAAGATAACAAATGTTATTATTGAGATAATGTTACATATTCATATTTAAAACCAATAATAATAATCAATCTTACCTCCGTAGTTGGTGCGCCACTTGTAGTACCGGACGGGCTTCTCGGTTGCCTTATTCTAGCCATTTATCTATGTACAAAAAAATTTAAATGTAGTTAGTACGCGTTACATCCATTTATTTATCATCAATAAAGATACCGAAATTGTGGGAAAAAATGCACAAATGACAATAAAAAAAGCAATACAAGGCAACATGGTCGGATTCACGTAGCACAAGTCATCCCAACTTGTGGAAGTGAGTTTCAACTCTCGGTTGGAGAGATACGGGCGTGTACAGCTTTTGGTTGTAAAAACCCCAAATAAACCGATACACGGCCGTATCACTCGAACCGTGAATGAAAACTCACTTCTACAAGTTCGGATTGCTCGTACTATGTGAAACCATCCTGCTCGCAAAGTTCGTATTTATTGGAAGTGGTTTGAAGGGTTTTCTAATCTAACTGCACTAAATGCATTATAAGTGATTAACTTGTAATGCAAGGAACTTGGGAAAACCACACAAACGACATCCAAAATTTATAAAACTTTGCAACTTGGTCAAATTCACGTAGCGCAAGCCACCCAAACTTGTAGAAGTAAGTTCCGACTCATGTTTTGCGAGATACAGCCGTATACCGCTTTATTAGGTTTTTTTAAAACCAAAAGCGATACACGACCGTATATCTCGAACTGTGAATCGAAACCCACTTCTATAAGTTGGGGTGGCTTGTGCTGCGTGAGATCAACCTACTCACAAAGTTTCGTATTTTTTGGAGGCCATTTGCAAGGTTTTATACTCTAACCGAACTCAAAAATTCTAAGTCAATAACTTCTAATGCGAGGAACGTGAGAAAACTGCACAAACGGCATTCAAAATTTATAAAACTTTGCAACTTGGTCGAATTCATGTAGCGCAAGCCACCCAAACTTGTAGAACTGAGTTTCGACTCACGGTTTGAGAGATACGTCCGTATACCGCTTTATTAGGTTTTTTTAACCAAAAAGCGATACACGGCCGTATATTTCGAACCGTGAATCGAAAACCACTTCTACAAGTTCGGGTGGTTTGTGCTGTGTGAGATCAACCTACTCGCAAAATTTCGTATTTTTTGAAGGCCATTTGCAAGGTTTTCACGCTCTAACCGCACTAAAAAAATTCTAACTCATTAACTTCTAATGCGAAGAACGTGAGAAAACCGCACAAACGGTATCCAAAATTTATAAAACTTCCCAACTTGGTCGAATTCACGTAGCACAAGCCACCCAAACTTGTATAAGTGAGTTTCGACTCGGTTTGCGAGATACGTCCGTATACCTCTGTATTAGGTTTTTTTTAACCAAAAGAGATACACAGCTGTATATCTCGAACTGTAAATCGAAACCCACTTCTACAAGTTGGGGTGGCTTCTGCTGCGTGAGATCAACCTACTCGCAATGTTTTGTAGTTTTTGGAGACCGTTTGCAAGGTTTTCAACTCTAACCGAACTAAAAAAATTATAAGTTATTAACTTCTAATGCGAGAAACGTGACATAACTGCACAAACGGCATCCAAAATTTATAAAACTTTGCAACTTGGTCAAATTCACGTAGTACAAGCCACCCAAACTTGTACAAGTGAGTTTTGACTCACGGTTTGCGAGATACATCTGTATACCACTTTATTAGATTTTTTTAAACCAAATAAAGTTATACGGCCGTAGATCTCGAACCGTGAATCGAAACCCACTTCTACAAATTGGGGTGGCTTCTGCTACGTGAGATCAACCTACTTGCAAAGTTTCATATTTTTTGGAGGCTGTTTGCAAGGTTTTCAACTCTAACCGCACTAAAAAAATTCTAAGTTATTAACTTCTAATGCAAGGAACGTGATAGAATCGCACAAACGGCATCCAAAATTTATAAACGATTTCAACTTGGTCGAATTCACGTAGCGCAAACCAACCAAACTTGTACAAGTGAGTTTTGACTCACGGTTTGCGAGATACGTCCGTATACCGCTTTATTAGGTTTTTTTTTAACCAAATAAAGTTATACGACAGTATATCTCGAACTGTGAATCAAACCACTTCTACAAGTTGGGGTGGCTTCTGCTGCGTGAGATCAACATACTCGCAAAGTTTCGTATTTTTTGGAGTCCGTTTGCAAGGTTTTCAACTCTAACCGCACTAAAAAAATTCTAAGTCATTAACTTTTAATGCGAGGAACGTGACAAAACCGTACAAACGGCATCCAAAATTTATAAAACTTTGCAACTTGGTCGAATTCACGTAATACAAGCCACCCAAACTTGTACAAGTAAGTTTCGACTCACGGTTTGCAAAAAACGTCCGTATACCGCTTTATTAGGGTTTTTTTAACCAACTAAAGTTATACGGCCGTATATCTCGAACTGTGAATCAAAACCCACTTATACAAGTTGGGGTGGCTTGTGCTGCTTGAGATCAACCTACTCGCAAAGTTTCGTATTTTTTGGAGCCCGTTTGCAAGGTTTTCTACTCTAACCGCACTAAAAAATTCTAACTCATTATTTCCGTATAAATTGAACATTAAAAATCAACACAAATAAAACTAAATTAATAAGCCAAACATTTCTACATTTCTAAATAATTTTGGGAATTTTTTTTTTGGACTTTCTAAATAATTTACTATGTAAATATTTACAAATCAACATAATTAACTCTAATAAGGCAAAAAATTAGTTAATACCTTACAAAATAACTACGAATGTTGCGAATAGATCGATTTGTGGCCGAACTAGGGATTTGATTTGCTTTCGATGTAGACATTTGGAGAGAGAGATTGTATAAGAGTGGAAGAGGAAGAGGGGGAGCAAACGGAGGAGTAGGAGCTCACGGAGGAGTTTGGAATTTTTTTAGGGTTCTTGGCTTTGGTTTCGGCCAAAAAAACACTGAAAAGGGGGAGAGGGGAGATCGACGAGGAAGACGAACTGTATACAGTTATGAGATTATATCTTTGCCTTAACCCGTCCTTATCAACGACGGGTTAAGGCAATATTTTTAAATAAAATTTTGCCTTAACCCGTCGTTGGAAACAGGCGGGTTAAGACAAAATATTATAAAAAATATATGGGCAAAGATCCAACGGCCCAGATTAAAGTTTGCACGGGTCTGTGCACACAGACCCGTTTGCAACCGAAGAAGCCTCATATATAATATAGTATATATATAAATATGTTCAAAAAGGTTATAAGTTGTGGCTGTTTGTGAATTATATGCATGCATGCACGTTGGGTTGGCATATTTGGTAATGTGATAAAAAAAAGGAGTAATGCTATAGCCACTACTTAGTTCACTAGCAGATTCTTCACTACCTGATGTGGCAGTCTAGTCAGCAATGCCACATCAGCAGCCCACTTAAAATATATTTTTTATTAATTAATTCTAAACAGTGCAATTAACTCTTCATCTTCCCCTCCCACCTTTCTCTTTCCCATCTGCAGTCTCCCTGTTCTCAACCCTCCGCCACGCGCCGTCGCTTCTTCCCGCTGCCCCACGCGCCGTCGTCGTCGCTGCCTCCGCCCCACGCGCCGTCGCCGCTGCCTCCGTCATCGCCGTCGCTGCTGCTTCTCACAGTCTCTTCATCTCTTTTGAAGGTAATATCAAAGATTTAATTTTTGATATTAGATTCATATCATGGTGCAATGATTTTTGATACCCAACCTTTTTTTTGCAACCTTTTCTGTTCGATACCTCAAGTATTTTTTAATTTTCCTATAAATTACTGAAAATGTACGTTTAGGGGATTTATCTATGATTTGCCTATTAATTGGCAGTATCATGTTCAGAACTACAGTAATCCTGACCTTGGCTTGCTTTATGATTCAAATATACTTTGACACTTATAATTTTTGGATTCAAAACTGCAGTATTCAGAAGTTTACTGAAGATCCAAAAAGAGTATGAGTTTGCTCTTTTATTCAGAAGTTTACTGATAAGAAGTTTTTGCATGGACAGAAGCTTGCTGCTGCTAGTCTCGACTGTCATGGGATCCATTGAGATGCTCTTTTATTCAGATTATGAGTTTTGTCTCAAGCGAATTAAGCATTGTTGTATTTTTAGCTACCATGAGTTTTGATTTTGAGGAATTTTGCAGTCAATGAAACTCAGATTGAAGTTTATGCTGTAGTTTGTTTTTGTTTGTATGGGGAGTTTTGATTTTGAAGAATTTTGCAATCAATGAAACTCAGATTGAAGTTTATGCTGTAGTTTGTTTTTGTTTGTATGGGAAACTCAGATTGAAGTTTGATGAAACTCAGATTAAGGAATTTTGCGATCGATGCTCTTTTATTCAGAATGTTGTACTGCATTTTTGTAGCTAATGTAGTTATGCCGAAAAACCAATGAACTTTTATGATTGATACTCGAGAGGATGATGTAATCATATGAAGATTCTTGTAAGTGAGTGCCAATTAGCAGAAGAGCTTTAAACATAACCCACAAGCAGGGTTCATGAACACCAGACTGCTACTACTGATGCTGATGCTGATGCTGATGCTGATGCTGATGCTGTTGCTTATCTAAGAATAATAGATAAGTCTGCGATCAGAAAATACCCAAAAACAACAGACCAGAAAGATAGCAGCATATCCAATAAGAATTACTCACACACAAAATGGTAAATCGTGATTGTTCTTCAACAAGAGGATTGTATATGAAATTTAAATGATCCCGAATTACAATACAACTAATGTAAAGCATGTGAATGCTCTTAAAACTAAAACAAACAAGTTACAAAAAATAGAAAAGGTACAAATTGTAGCTCCCATTAGTTCAATCTTGCTAGAGACAGCTTGAACAACAAAACAATGTACTGAGATATAACAGCAATAATAAAGTTTTCATGTCCATCCCCCTTTACACTCTAGAAATCAACCTTTCACTTCTCCCCCTTTGCAAAATGTAACCTCATTTGCAGCGTTATTGACCATCACGATTAGTTGCATTTGAAGCATTTTGGTTAGGTATCAATTGAGTGCTCATCCCGGATGACCTCACGTTGGCAGATGCGACCTATATACACAATTAATAGCAATTAACTCATAGGAAATAATCTTGTAGGCAATTAGCACACATTTTAAGTCAAAATACAACTTGTTAAAGTTGTTTGAAGTGTGAATAATGCTAACCTGAAATGTAGGTGTTCTTAGGTTGGCTATTCCACTACCATATGAAAATCCTACTATTTGACTAGGTTGTTGCCATGTAGAGGTACTAATATCGTTCCTAACCGATACGTTTTCTCCACCAAATTGATTTACTGAAACAATGCTTTGGCCACCAAACTGAGGGACTACCTACAACAATTAATGTAAAAAATACAAAATATTAGAACTGAATGATAGAATACTAAATAACATAGCTTACAATAACTGATTGACATGGTGTACCTGATATGGAGGAAAGAATTGTGAACTTGCACTCACGTCAACTGAGAAATGATCAAATGGTGAACTAAAGCATACCAAATTATTGTTTGGTGGTTGTTGAATCAATGCGTTAGCTAGGACAACAATAATTGGTATCAATGTTTCTTCTACTTAAAAACCTACAATGTTAAATATTTGAACATATGAAGTTAAGCCTTAATTACCTGGACTTGTTTGTCCTTTGGCAGCCTTATTCTTTGTTGCTTTCTTTTTCACAATTTTCTCCATTGTAGATTCTTTTCTTTTAGTAGGTGGACGGCCCTTACATGGAATTGTGAATGGGTCATGTGGCTTTTGCCTCTCCATTATCGTACATTTATTGTCGGCTCCATTTGCCTCTCTAAGGTTGGATTCTTGTGTAGGTTGAGAACCGTTAACAATATCTGTAGTCACCAACAGTTTTTCCTTAAAGTCTTTTATCCAGTCAACAATCATATTGCATTTCTTATCAGACTTGATAGCTAAATCTGCAACTTCATGAAATGCACTGCACATCTTGTCAAATCTCTTTCCTTCAGGCTTGCAACTCCAGTCATCATAACTGACAACAACTCTTGTATGGTTACATTTTATATCTTTCCTCCATCTTGATATTATGTATGTTTTCGGAATTTGGAATATTTTTTTTATGGATAAGAACCATAACTGCATGCCTATAGAAGGAAAAAGAAGAAACATGTAAAAATGGTTTAGTTATGATATAATAAAGAAGTACGCGACTAATAAATGGTAACATTGATATGAGAAATTAAATTGGTCACCTGCATAAGATGCCCCCAAACTCAAATAAACAACAATTGCATTTGACTTCACAATCTTCATTAGAATGTATTTCATTTATTACAACTTTAAAAGTCACACGCTTTGACCCCTCTCCAACTTTGAAATCCTCATACACTTCATATTCTGAAACTATACCATCTGCATTGGATGAATATATCTCACAGTACATTTTCCCTGTCAACTCCTGTTGGAACTCCTGAAACTTTGCAGTAGTGTACACTTTCTGAAGCTGTTCTTCCATCTTATAATGAGTAATACATGGCACCCTTGAATTAAAAGACTTATAATCTGCATATTTTTCTTTCTCAGCTTTGTCTTTCAAGACATTTTCATATTGATCAACAAAATTCTTTAAGGTAGTACGAATATTGACATACCTATCAAAGAACGCATTCATACTTTCACTTCGTTGGGTAGTAGACATTTCCGCCCAAAAACTATTTCTTACAAAAGCAGGAACCCAACGATGTCTGGAATCATACAACTCACGTAACCAATCATTTTTATTAAGCTTATGCTGCTTAATCATTTGAAACCAATTTGCTTCAAATTCAGTTGGACTTAAGGAATCGTACACTGCATTTTGGAGGGAACTCTTTATCAATTCATAATTGTTGTAACCTTTCAACTTCTCTAGGAGTTTCTTCATGATATGCCATAAGCACCATCTATGACGAGTACTTGGAAAAACTATTTCAATAGCATTTTTCATTGCTTTATCTTGATCAGTAATTATACCTTCGGGAGCACGTTCCAACATACACGTGAGCCAGGTTCTAAACAACCACATAAACGTTTTTGTATCTTCACCTGAAATTAGTCCACATCCAAGAAGAATAGATTGCCCATGGTGGTTGACACCAACAAATGGAGCAAATGGCATTTTATATTTATTTGTCAGATACGTTGTATCAAACGTAATGACATCTCCAAATTCCTTGTATGCCTCTCTACATCGACCATCTGCCCAAAAAATATTCCGTAGACGACCTTCATCATCCATATCCATACTATAAAAGAAATTTGAATTTTTTCCTTGCATTTTTATGAAATAGTTTTGAACTGCAATAGCATCATCTTCCTCGAGCTTCAACTGTCTTACTTTCTCAATATAATTTCTGCAATCTTTTTCTAGAAAAGTCACATTATCATATCCACCTGCTTCAACTACAAGAGAATTATAGCTTTTGTTCATTCTAATTCCAGCTTTATAATTAATTTCAAGCTTTCTTCTCACATGTGGCTTTATTAGCCTATTGAATTAAAAGTAACGAGTGTGACTTGGGCTAGCAAGTGGATGATTGTGATGTGGCACATAGTGGCTCACTCGCCACTTCTTATTTATACACAACACAATGTTCATTTTTTCCTCATAATTAGTTTTCTGTACTGGATGTGGCTTCAAGGTATTTTGAGAAGTACGTTTGGGAAAACCATATCGATGACATGAAAATGTGACAAAACACAACTCACCATCTTCATTCTTTCTAGATGTTTTTATGCTTATTTCAAACCACAAATGATTAGCATATGTTACGTAATATTCAAACGCCTCCTCATTTGAATTGAATACCATATTATGTTTAGGTTCCTCAACCATTTCCTTTCCCTTTTTTCCTACATTCTCTATTTCATTGTGACCATGCTCACTTGAATTTTGAATTGAAGGTAAAACATTCGGAGGGTTCTCCATGCCTGTTAAATATCAAGGATATCATACTTTAGTATAATAATAGTTCAGACTATATGATTCAATAAACTCTTCGAGAACACAAACTGTTGTATATATTAGGCTAGAAAGAACACAAACTTCTGAATAAAAGAGCAAACTCATACTCTTTTTGGAGAGATACGACCAACCACGATTCATCTACAACACATGCCAAATACTGGGACAGTCAAAGTTGTAAAAAATTACCCAATTTGATTGCAATTAAACTAATTATGGGCAAGATACATATCATGTTCTATATGTCCGATGTGAATATTATGCAAGCAGATTTCTGAAAAATGTGATAAACTCATACTCAGATGATGAGGCAAAGGAAGATGAAGAGATTTCTGGTGTTTTTAGTTGATGGTTCATGTATCATGTTATTTTCAGTTTTTAGTAGGAATATGTGATGAGAAGCGTGTATTAGGTTGGTAATTTGTACTGTCAGTTATTTGTGGAAGGTAAATGGTAGGATGGTTCTTATCTATTTACTCTACTCTTTCTCTCAGCTTCCGGGATCTTGTTTTGAATCCAAAAATTATAAGTGTCAAAGTATATTTGAATCATAAAGCAAGCCAAGGTCAGGATTACTGCAGTTCTGAACATGATACTGCCAATTAATAGGCAAATCATAGATAAATCCCCGAAACGTACATTTTCAGTAATTTATAGGAAAATTAAAAAATACTTGAGGTATCGAACAGAAAAGGTTGCAAAAAAAGGTTGGGTAGCAAAAATCACTGCACCATGATATGAATCTAATATCAAAAATTAAATCTTTGATATTACCTTCAAAAGAGATGAAGAGACGGTGAGAAGCAGCGGCGACGGCGACGGCACGTGGGGCGGAGGCAGCGGCGACGACGGTGCGTGGGGCAGCGGTGACGACGGCGCGTGGGGCAGCAGGAAGAAGCGACGGCGCGTGGCGGAGGGTTGAGAACAGAGAGACTGCAGATGGGAAGGAGAAAGGTGGGAGGGGAAGATGAAGAGTTAATTGCACTGTTTAGAATTAATTAATGAAAAATGTATTTTAAGTGGGCTGCTGATGTGGCATTGCTGACCAGACTGCCACATCAGGTAGTGAAGAATCTGGTAGTGAACTAAGTAGTGGCTATAGCATTACTCTTAAAAAAATGGTGACGTGTCACCATGGTGTGGGGGCCCGGTTGGCAACAGGGGGAGGTAAGTAGGGATTAATCCCATATCGGTAAGTTATCAGAATAAAATATAATATAAATAGTAATAGTCAAGGATGAAGAATCACCAAATCGGTTAACCAACTTTTGAGAGGCAGTCTGTGGTGGACAATTGTACTACTTAGTATTTAATTTGTCTTATAAATTGTATAAATTGTCTGAGTTAGGGGCAGGAGCATTACACAGTGGCACTGACAACACTAGCAATGTTGGTGCTCTTGCAATTTAGAAACTTTCGACAATCCCTCTTGTAAGTGGAAACAGATCATTCCCTTGTACTTTCTTTTCCACTCGAAATACCATCCACCCCGATGCAACTTTTAGAAGTAGATGCCAATCCTTGAGTTCCCCCTCATATGTTCATCCTCCTCCAAGCCCTCAATCACCATTACTGTGGAAAACTTCAACTTGGGAGACTCTCTGTCTAGCATGGTGGTTATCAGATGCTTGTAGGGATCTGGTAGTAAATTTAGAAGGATGAAAGCTTTAAGATCATATCCATTGACGCCTTCAATTCAGTTGATTCTGAATTAGATTCCCCTATATGACCTTAAAGAGCAATACTTTCCTTCAATGAGTAACTGAACAGCCTTTTCTTCTAGAACATCAGTTCTTGTAATGGCAATTTTGTGACGTCAGTCATGAGTCTTGCCCAAAGACTCGCATGCTTCTACACCTGACTACATTCACTGAAAACATCCGAATTAAATTAAGGACTTCTGCATAATTCTTCACCTGAACCCCCAGCTTTAGGTCAGACGACATCTCCTGCTTGATCTTCGTAGAACTCTGATATGTCAGCTTCTCCAAGGACACTCGTGCAACTCCTGAACTGCAGAATATTTCTGACCTGATGCTCTGATACCAATTGTTAGGAAATTAGTTGCCGAGTTTAGCGGTGACAGATCCTATTGGCGAACAACCAAATAAGTAGATCATACCAATCACATAAAGCACACAATGATTTATCCCAGTTCGGGAGAACCTAATTGGGGGGAGAAAGAAGGAAAATATTATTTTAACTAGAGAAGATACAAAGTATTACACTCGCACCCAGAACCTATATATTTTCCAAGCATCACTAGAAGATAGCTAGTTGTTTGTAATGGAGAACTCTCAATTGCACTCATCAATGAAGTATTCTCTCTTTTGCTCTTAACTCTCAAAGGATTCGTTACATCAACATATATAGAGATCTACAGAAACCCTATGTTATAGTCTTGATACATAAGCTGTCAGATATATCCTGAATAAAGAGACATGATAAGAGTCGTGCAATCTAACTTGGAAAGGAAGAAATAATCGAAACAGAACTGTCAAGACTCGACCTATTTGGAGTTTGCGCCGCCGATGGTCGGTAGCCCTAAGGGCAGTCGACCTTAATGCATTCGAACCCAAACAGAGACTTAGCACGGTCGACTGTCGCTAGGGACAGTCGATTGTTAATGTTGACTATTGCTATGCTAGCATTGAAATTTGATGGAGATCTCCTGACCCCTGGGGATCTCACGAGGGCATCGAGTCACTGACATCATTATAGACTGAGACATGGTCGTGTAGAGCGTCCTATTCATGGTATTGCTCATGATGACTAAGTCGGGAGCCCCCCGGTACCTCTCCGTTGATAGGAGCTTGATTAGACTGTTAGGGCGGATTCGACTGATGAGCAAGAATAGGGTCCTCCACAAGAGGAGCTTGCAGATAAATAGGGTTGGCTAGACGGCTTGAGGGCTCTACTCTCTCTCTTAACCTCGTTGGCATAGCAGGAGAATTCGGTGTTTCTGAATGCAAGTTTTGATCTGTGATGTAGATCTGAGTAGTTTTCCACAGACGGTGTCAATATATTGCTGCTTATTTTGGTGTGGGAGCAAACATATAGTGAGTTTACATTTTGAAGGAAACTACTAAAGATCTAACATTTGACCGTCGCCGTAAAAATTGGTTAGAGCTTTTGAGATTGAATCTAGATCATTGAAAGAGCACCTTTATCTGACTCTGACAGTTGCTGAGGCGGCCGATGGACCTGCAAAAAGCTTGAAACATTAGGTATGGCCCCGACAACCGACCCTTCGATGCTCAAGTCAGAACCAGAGAGAGAAAGAGAGTTTAAGACAGAAATTGCATTACCTTCTGAATGAGGGATCGGGGAGGGTATTTATAATCCTGAGAAACAGTTAGGAGATTGATATGAATCTGTTATCTCATATTGATTCACCCCCTTAAGAGATAGAATCGGTTACTCTTTGGATATGGATAAGAGATTTGACTTACAACTACACTCATAGGCTGGGTGTCTTTCTTGGTGGGCCCAATCGCTTTAATGTGTTTGAAAGCAGCCCATATCTTGCTAATGAGCCTGAAGAATGTCCGAACTTGTTAAAGAGGTCCATTACTGTTAATCTGCCTATAGAAGATTTAAGATCTGTACTGAAATCATACGATCCTAATTTACTGCGATTTTTACCATTATAAAAAACAAAATCAAAATTACGTGGGGCGAAAGAAATTAAGTTACAAACAAGAGCATTAAATGGAAATTAATCACTTTATTGTATATATGTATGATTGAATAAAGTGGGTAATTCCGACCTCTCTGATTGAAAGTAGAAAATTAGTGTAAAAAAATATCTGTGCATACACTGAATTTTATAGACCAGCTCCTGTATACTGTATTTATATGTACGGTATAGAGTCTCACCATCACTGAAACGTTGGATTTACAATGCCCCAAGAAGGTTATAGGCTTAAGGTGGTAGTTCTTGTTCGGAGGGACGATAAGAGCAGATGGAGTTGATGAGGAGCACACTTTCAACCATGAGTTATGGAATGCCTGTTATAATAAATAAGTAGAAGTGTTCGTCATCACTACAACACTAATTGTCTTCCCTGATGGTTTTTTTTTTTTTAATGCCCCAACGTTTATAAACAACGGTGTAGCCCCTATCGGTGTTTTTGAAAACGCCGGTATAAATGTCGGAGAAGCGGGCATTGCAGTAGAGTGGGGATCCACACCGTCATTTTTTGAAAAGGCCGGTATAGATAAAAATCTACCCTGGCATTTTTAAAACTCCGGCATAGGGCTATTTTCACATGACTTCGTTTTCTTAGAATAATTACCCCGGTGTTTTCCAGATTTAAAAAAAATTCAATTTTTTTGTTTTGGTTTTTTTAAAAGATTGTGTTTTGACACCTACCCCGGCGTTGTTAAAACACTGGCGCAGGGGTATTTTTAATATCAAGTACAAATAGATGGTTAGATACCTCGGTGTTTATAAAACATCGGGGTAGACTTTATAATTTTTTTCCCTTTTCCATTTAAATTTTCAAAAAATCAATAATACAATTCAATTCACAATATCATTTCAACCACCTGTAATATAATTCACAATCAGTTCCACAAATTTCACAACCACACATAATAATACAATTCACAACCAAATACAATAATTAAGCATACTAAAGTAATATACACTCCATTAATTATCCAAAAATTCAACATATTTCAGAAATTACATAGTTTGAAAATAAATAAAAAAGTACTTGTTACAAAAAACTATATAATAACCACCATAAGAGAAGATTTGACCGGACCGCTACAACGTACCTACTCTTTCTAGTGGATTTGCTTTCATTCTCATCGGAAGTATCTCCTAGATTTGCACGACTTGCAATTGATGAAATTTTATGGCCGTCCTATGTAATGCAAAAGTTAATACATAATAAGGGATTCAATTGTTGGGAAATTAATAGAAAAAGCACCAAAATCAGCTGAAATGAGAATGTGCACCAAAAACAAAAGAGAAAATGAGATTCTCCCACATCAGATATTGTACTTGCTGTTGTGCACAAAGCCGTCGACCATAAGGAGACTCATAATAAGTTTGTACAACTGTCACTACAACATTTTTGGGCTACCATGGCGAAACTACCCCAGTGTTTGGATAGTAGCACCGGAGTAGGCTTGGACCAGAACGAGATTTGAAAATTTTAGTAACCTACACCGGCGTTTTATAACAACGCCAGTGTATGTGCAACCTACACCGGCGTTTATTAGTGAAAATGCCAGAGTAGAATTTGGGATAAATTTCCCAAAAAATCCACCCTAGCATTTCACTCCATCACCAATTCTCTTTCTCACACTCTCCCACCGCCCATCGACGACGCTCGTCCCTGCCTCTGCCTTGGCCATCGTCGCTGTGCCCTCTGTCCCCGTCCCCGTGCTCTCATACCCGCTCACACTCTCTCTCTCTATATATCTCTCTCTCCTCCAAAAACTCCCGTAGCTCATCCCCGCCTTCGCCTTCGCCTTCGCCGTCCCCGCTCCCTCTCTCTCTCTCCCGGCCGCTGTCGCTCACTTCTCCCTCACTCTCGCCTTCTCTTCATCGTTGAAGACTTCCGGCCGCTCGCTTCTCGCTCAAGGGTGTTTTATATAATTTCCACAAGTGTGTTTTAGGGTTGTATAAATATAGTTAATTGTACTAAAATATATTTGTTTTTGTGTTAAATTTAGTTGTGATTTATTTATTTTAGAGTTAATTGTTTTAAAGTTTATTTATTTTAGAACATTAATTATAGATTTTAGGGTTCCATGAATATAGTTTGTTAACATTATTGGATGAGAATAATTCTTTATTGATTGATTGAATAAACTGAATACAATATGACTCATACAGATAGGAGAGAATAAAAGAATAAACTGATACATAACCAATATGGGACTAAACTAATATATCATTTAACACCCCCTCTCAAACTCAAGTTGGTTCAAGCAACAACAGTTTGGAATACTGACGATGTTGATGTGGAAGGAACAGCAAATTGTGGTGCAGTGACGGCGCTTGATGGCGCATGTGACGGAACTGAGAAGTAGAGTGTTGCGAAAGGAAGTAGTGGTGGTGCACTGTTGAGATCTCACACCGAACAGTGAAATAGACTGATGGGATCTCACCCCTGACTTCAGACATAGTCGATGATGGGATCTCACTCCTAACTTGAGAATGGTCGATGATAGGATCTCACCCCAGACTTGAGAATTTTCGATGATGGATCTCTCCCCGGACTTGAGAATTGTCAATGTGGTGGATATCATCACTGAATTGAGAACTGGATGCTGATAACACCCCCTCTCAAACTCCTGATCGATCAACTGGAGTGAGTTCACGATCTGGATGTAGAAGGACAGGAACCTGCAAGAAATGTTTTTTTTTAATTTAAATTTAAATTTTTTATTTATTTTAGGAAAATAGAAAATGGGTTAGGGGGGTTTCAATTTTAGGTACAAGAAAAGTGGGTTTCAGGTATGGGTTTGTTTTGATTTCGGGTTTTGGGTTAGGTTGGGTTTTGGGTTTAAAGAAAATGGGTTTCGGGTTTAGTGTAGTAGAAGTTGGATTTGGAGTTAGGGTTTGAAGAAAGAGGGAAGTAGAGGGCTGCTAGGGTTGCGGGAGGGATTTGGAGAACGACGTTGAGGGTTTCTTGGATTGGGATGGCTGGTCGACAGAGTGGTAGATGTCATCTTCGACGGAATCAGAGGAGTCGTTGACGGGGATTTGAGGGTTGTCAGAGGACGGCGTTGTTGCCGTCGAGGATTCGAGGAAGAAGGGAGTGAGGTTGTGATGGGTTTTTGGGAATAGAGGCTGGTCGGGATTTTGGGAGATTTGAAGAATGGTCGGTGTGAGATGCCGATGGGAGTTACTGCTCCTGAGAGGTTGTAGTAGGAGGATTGGGTGTTCGGAGGCGATCGAAGGGAGAGAGACACCGGAGGTGTCGACGGTCACCATTGATTTGGGTGTGAAGAAGAAGGTAGGATGGGGATTGGTGGCGGAGAGAGACACCGGATGTGCTGAACAGGGGTTTGTTTCGCCGGAGTTAGATTTGGGGGTGTTGAACGAGGGTTGATGATGATGTTGATTGTTAAGATTATTGGATGTGAAGAAATACTTTATTGATTGATTAAACTGAATACAATTGGCTTTTATATATAGGAGAGAATGGAAGACTAAACTAATACATAACCAATATGGGACTAAACCAATATTTAGTCTAATATAATATTTAACACCTCCTCTCAAACTCAAGTTGGTTCAAACAATAAGAGTTTGAAATACTGACGATGTTCATGTGGAAGGAACGACAAACTGTGATGCAGCAACGGCGCTTGATGGCGCATGTGATGGAAACTGAGAACTAAAGTATTGCAGAAGGAAGTAGTGGTGACACACTGTTGAGATCTCACCCCGAACAGTGACGGGATCTCCATATCCCGATCTGTAATGGGATCTCACCCCTGACTTGAGACATTGTCGATGATGGGATCTCACCCCTGACTTGAGACAAAGTCGATGATAGGATCTCACTCCCCGACTTGGAATTATCAATGTGATGGGATCTCACCCCTGACTTGAGACATAGTCGATGATAGGATCTCACCTCAGACTTGAGAAATATCGATGTTGGGATCTCATTCCTGAACTGAGAACTGGATGCTGATAACACCCCTTCTCAAACTCACGATCGATCAACCAGAATGAGTTGACGATCTGGATGCAGAAGTACAAGACACGATCGATCAACCGGAGTGAGTTGATGATCACGATCGATCAACCGGAGTG
Organism: Hemerocallis citrina; assembly: GCA_017893485.1. Lineage (NCBI taxonomy): Eukaryota > Viridiplantae > Streptophyta > Magnoliopsida > Asparagales > Asphodelaceae > Hemerocallis > Hemerocallis citrina. The sequence continues at coordinate 124,817,722 of CM030366.1, forward strand.
AGTTGACGATCTGAATGTAGAAGCATAAGAACCTGCAGGTTTTTTTATTTTTAAATTTTTTTTATAGAAAATAGCAACAACACACGAACCAACACAAGATCGCACGTGCACAATACATGCAAAAGAGTACCCAAACAAAATAAAGAGACATCATCAACAGAGCAAGAGAGAGAGCAGCACTGGCAGTAATGGGCTGCAGTGTCGGTAGGGGGAAAAGGGCGAGCGGGGGTGCTGACAGCGAGCGGGGGCAACTTTGACGGGATCGCGGCGGTGCACAGGGGAATAGGGCGACTGGGTTTGGTTACTGTCGTCAAAATGAGGACAGGAGGGGGGAAGATCGGGATTTGGGTTCTGGGACTCTGTCGAGCGAAACGGAAAAAGGAGAAGGAGGACAGGGGGGTTGGCTGGCGGCGCTAGGAGGTGCAATGCCGGGATAGAGTGGCAACAAGGAGGAGGTCGCCAGAGGTGCGGCCGCCATTGATTTGGGTGTGAAGAAGAAGGTAGGGGACGGGGATTGGCGGCGGAGAGAGACACTGGAGGTGCTGAACAGGGGTCAGTTTCACCGGAGTTGGATTTGTAGGAGGTTGAAGAAGAGAATGGACTGGAATTGACAGCCGACATCGACCACATCCTCTTCACCGTGTGCGGTGACTGCTGGGGAAACGATGGTGATCAAGGCAGTGGGGAGGGTTACAGCAGTCGACTGCGGAGATGGCAGGTGGTGATCAGGGTGCAGAGGAGCCGGAGGAGGCGATCTTTGAGGGCGGAGCAGTGCATTGAGGACCAGAGGGAGGCAGACATGGCAGAGTGGATCTGGATCTCGACATTGTTAGATCTAGATCTGGATCTCGACAACCACCGATAACAAAAAAAATGATTCTGGAAACGGTGGATTTGAGAGAGAGAGAGAGAGGTTGCTGATCCCAGAGTTGGGCAGCGTCGATGGCGGGGAGAGTTGCTGGAGTTGGTGATGACGATCTGATGCAGACGTTGATGTTGATGTTGATGATGACGGCTAGGGTTTTGGAGATTTAGGGTTTTGGGGGAGATTAGGGTTTTGATCAAGATCGGGAGAGGAATGACGGGAGGTGGAGTGATTCTGATGAAGACGAGAACCACCCCACCTCGACGACGGGGATCAAATTAGTATAGGCCTTATAGGACGATAAGCTCTGATACCATGTTAAATTCCCTACCACTATGCTAAAATTCCGAAGTTGTAGAAGGATTGAGGGAAATTGCACATGTATTCTAACCGATGATGACAGGGGTTGATGATGATGGGTTCGACTCCTCTGATGCGGAAGTGTCGGGAGGTGGAGAGATTCTGATGAAGACGAGAACCACCCCACCTCGACGACGATGATCAAATTAGTATAGGCCTTATAGGACGATAGGCTCTGATACCATGTTAAATTCCCTTCCACTATGCTAAAACTCTGAAGTTGTAGAATGGTTGAGGGAAATTGCATATGTATTCTAACAGATGATGACAGGGGTTGATGATGATGGGTTCGACTCCTCTGATGCGGAAGATGATGGGTTCAACAATGCTGAGTTTGTTGCGGTCGTTGCTATTGCCGAAGTTGGAGTTGGTGTTTGTGTGTTAGGGTTTTGGAGATTTGTTGTTTGATGACGTCTAGGGTTTTGGAGATTTGATCGGGAGGGAGATGTTGGGAAGTGGAGTGATTCCGATGAAGACCAGAATCACTCCACCTCGATGACGATGATAGAAAATAGTATAGGCCTTATAGGATTATAGGCTCTGATACCATGTTAAGATTATTGGATGAGAATAATTCTTTATTGATTGATTGAATAAACTGAATACAATATGACTCATACATATAGGAGAGAATAGAAGACTAAACTGATACATAACCAATATGGGACTAAACTAATATATCATCTAACATAGTTAATGAATTTTTTAATGTGATTTGTATTGTACTTATGGATGTATCCTTGATATCTTAATTATGCCATGTATAAACTCTATGTCGATCGCTTGGATACTATGTTATGTGAATTTATTGGGATCTATGAAATCAAGGACATTCTAAATAGATGAGAAAAGGAGCAGAAAATGAAGTCAAATTTATTTGAGAAGAAGCACATTTTACGAACAATAAACAAAACAATTTCCTATTAAAAGCTAGTAGCTAATTCTTTACTTATGTAGGAAGAAAATGATTTCTTCACCTATTTCGCTCAGAATGATTTCTTAAATTTTGTTAATTTGTCTTTAAAATAAAATTTATATATGCATTAACCATCCTTGCTTGGGGCAGAGATAATAACCTTTCATTTCAACCGATTGGTTGCTTCGGGAGAATCGGGAGGTTGGTTGCGAGAGTGGCGCTGCAGCGAGATGATGTGCAGTTGGTCGCGGTCAACGAACCTTTCATTTCAACCCATTACATGGTGATTATTTATAAACCACTTTCTTAACCCTACATTTATGGATCATATGTTTGATTATGAAGATGTGTATAATTATATAGTGAACATAGATTACTAGTAGATGTGATTCAAAAGTTGTATTTGTCATTGTTGGGATGCCAATCATCTTTTACTATTATGCCAAAAATTAAAATAAAAAAAATATAACTTGTAGTGCTTAGTAGTAATAAACTAAGAATGAAAAAAAAGTTGTGTTTCTTGTTCGTATAGACGACGACCTTACTATTAATATGCAGTAAGACACGTCTAGATAACTTAGATGTTTGCTAATATAAAATTGTTTTGCAAATGCAGGGGATGAATAACAGTAGATTTGCAGGTTACTTTGTTCAGTGAAGATCTCACTGAATGATAGCATAGTTTCTGAATACTTAGTTTTCTGTATGATGATTGGCTGAGACTTTTGTTGTTGTTTTTGTTGGAATTGTGTGCAGACCTATATGTTTAGGTACGACAGTGTCCACGGTCAATGGAAGCATCATGACATCAAGGCGAAGGACTCGAAGACCCTTCTTTTTGGTGAGAAAGAAGTTGCTGTCTTTGGATGCAGGTATATATGAACTTGTGAGTTTTGTCTGCACTTGTCAGGTATATATGAACTCTTCAATAGTTCATTTGGCACAGATCCCATGGGGTGAGATGGGTGCTGAGTACGTTGTTGAGTCAACTGGTGTATTTACTGATGAGGATAAGGCAGCTGCTCATCTCAAGGTAAAATTTCATGAACTAGTTAAACAGTGGTTTTATTTGCGAACTGAAATTATAAGTAGATGTCTTGCTGTGAATTCTTTTATGCAAGGCTCATGTTTGATTGTTTTCTTCACTAAAATAATTGTCTGTCAATTGCTCTTGTTAGTTTTAGCACCACAAAAAAAATTGCTTTTGTTAGTAGGATTCAAATTACTGTGTGCTTTGCTACATAAGAAACCTTTTTTTTTCAACGTATTTCTGTTTTTCTCTTTTGAAATTCATAATTTTGTTTGGATAAATAGAACTTGACGGCCAAAAATATGATATTATTAAGGTTCTGAGTTTTAGTTTCAGAGTACTAGACATTAACTTAATTAAGTAAACTAAGTAATCTTGGTTCACTTTATGCTAGCAAAAATTATTTCGCTATTGGTGGATGATATATCTTCACATGTAATTTTTTTGAAGTTTCTTGTTTTACTGTTTTTTTCTAAAATGAAATTTTGCTTGTAAAATTTATTTCCGAGAAGAATGTGTGTATGCGTGATGTGTGTGTATGTGTATGTGTGCATGCGTGTCTGTACATTCAATCAAACGAGAATTTCTAATTGAATATCTAAATTGACAACAGGGTGGTGCCAAGAAGGTTATTATCTTTGCGCCCCAAGCATCCTTGGTTAAAGAATTCCATCTCATTCAAGTTGTGCAAATCCACGACTTGAATTTTTGGATATGGTTTGTTGTAACATGCAAGTCGTGTTGAATTTTATGAATTCAAGTCGTGCAAAATTGACAACGGTCAAGTTTTCTCTTGTGGTGGTTTATATGGTTTTTTTGTAACAAGTACTTTTATATTTGTTTTAATTTCTGAAATATTTTGAACTTTTGGATAATTAATGGAATGTATGTTACTTTACTATGCTTACTTATTGTGTTTGGTTGTGAATTGTATTATTACTAGATTTGCCCGTGGGGACGTGCCTACAACACGTCTTCAGAACGATACAACATATGAAAAGCCTTGTAATTAAACAGTACATCAATAATTATATAGCTCAAGTTTGAATAATATGACAATAATTAGTTGTAAAATAAAAGTCCATGTTTCCATAAGTATATATCTATATAATAAATTACAAAGAAAGCTATCAAGTGGCTCTCATTCAATCTCCCCTAAAATTAATGACCTACATTGATTCTCACAATACATATTTTTCCGCCCAAAATTTCAAACCCCAAAATTAAAATTTTCCCCCCAAAACTAAAAAACTCATTACTTATTACTATCTCTCTTCTCTCTTCACTTTTTCATATTTCTCTCGCTTCTCTCTCTTTCTCTCCCTCTCTCTCTCTCCCATTCTTTCTTTATTACTTAGAAATTTAGATTTTAAAATTTCAGGTTTATAAAATTTTCAGAACTTTTTATGTTTTTTTTTATTGCACATGTTATATTGAAAATAACAAATATCTCTTTAACAGTTAAATTTTATCATTTTCCACACTTAAAGTTTTAAGAAGTTGGATTTTATACCCTCATTTATAATTATTTTTCAACATATGCTAATAGAAATATGGACTTTTATTTACAACTAATTATTATCATACTATTCAAACGTGAACTACATAATTGTTGTTTTACTGTTTACATGGCTTTTCGTGTGTTGTATCTTTTCGAAGACGTGCCGTAGGCACGTGCCCACGGGCAAATCTAATATATATATATATATATATATATAGAGAGAGAGAGAGAGAGAGAGAGAGAGAGAGAGAGAGAGAGAGAGAGAGAGAGAGATAATTAAATAAATAAAGAAATTGTTTTGGGGGGATTTGAATATGAGTTTTGGGGAGAAAGTTTTTTTTTTTTTTTTTTTTCGCGGGGGGGGGGGGGGGGGGGGGGGGGGGGGGTGGGGGGGGTGGGGGGGGGGGTGGGGGGGGTGGGGGGGGATGTGTTTTGTGAGGTTAGATCTGGGCCTTTGATTTTGGGAGGATTGAAGGAGAGCCACTTGATAGCTTTCTTTGTGTTTTATTTTATAGATGCCTGATTAGCCTGAAAAGTTTGTGGAATTGATTATAAACTATATTACAGGTTGTTGAGCTGTTATTATTTATTGAAAATTTTAATGGAAAAAGGGAAAAAAAATTTAAAAACCTACCCCGGCGTTTTCAAAACGCATGGGTTGTCATTATAAAAAAAATAGATTCAAAATGATCATACCCCTTCGTCGGTGTTTTCCATACGCCGGGGTAGCTAATAACCCTACGCCGGTGTTTTACAACCGCCGGGATAGGATTTTAAAATTAAATCGAAAACACCTATACCCCAGCGTTTTTAAAACGCAATGTTTTTAAAACGCCGGGGTAGGTATTTATCTATACCGGCGTTTTGTACTCTACCGCGATGCTCGATTTGCCGACATATGTACCGACATTTTCAAAAATGCCGGTAAGAGATACACCGACATTTATAAATGCCGGGGAAGACAATTAGTGTTGTAGTGTGTATAATGTGAGAATGGTGTGTTTGGATTTCACCTATCTTGAGTGCAAAGAAGCTTCAAGGCATGCTAACTATTTAATTCAAGGCATTGGTGCCTACTAAGAAGTTTGAGTGGTCTTTCTGAGGTGTCAAACAATTCCAACTATATTTATGTGTTTTTGACTTTAGTGAGATTAGTTTTATCTCCCTCAGCCATTTATTTATGTGTTTTTGACTTTAGTGAGATTAGTTTTATCTCCCTCAACCATTAATTAATAAGAAAGACCTTCAATATGTGGAGACTTGGACCACTATCGAAAGGATTGTACGAATGAGATACGATGGCTCAAATGTATCAAATGGGGCCATATGTCGTATGTGTGGACAAATGTGACAACCTCCAATAACGATGATGAAAGACCGGTCAGAAGGTGCAAATCACCCGATAATCCCACACCCATCAGGCTTGCAAATAGCCTCGAGATCATTAGAAGCGAAGAGAAGTGGCTCCGACATAACTACCTTCTTCACGCTCTAAATTCTAAGTGGCCGATGAGGGCTCATAGGGATTGGGTAGTGAATAAGATGTGTCACTTACAATTCTTGGTCTCTTTCCCATCGCCGGAGAAGATGACAGAGGTCGCCGCCGTGGGCTCAGCGGATTTTGGACATTTTAAAGTCAATTTCTCTCCTTGGTCACCTAGGTTTGGAGCAGAGCTGCCCCAAGGCGAGAGGTTCTAGATTTGGATACATAACTTACCCTTGCACTTTTGGAAAAAAGATGAGCTACAAGAGATCACATCGGAATTTGGAACAATCAAAGAGATCGATGACAAGACGATCCTACGATCGGAGCTTGTTACTGCTAGAATTTTGATCCGAAGCCCTGACATTACCCTTATGCCTCGATTTGCAAAAGTCTTCCATTCGAAGAGTCGTACCTCATTCATTTTGTTCTTGACAAGAGAAAGGAGAATGCGACGGCACTGTCAAGTGGGTCACCACCTTCCCTTTCGCTCAGAGACGGTCGCTTACAAGCAAGTGGTCTCACCAGAGTTGGATCTCACTATTGACATGGCTCATGAAATTAAGCATGCCCACCGAGAGCTCATCAGGGACGCAAAGGGGAGGGAGGAACGACGTGACCCAGCGACGGCGGCTACAGAACTTCAAAATCCTCCACTGACCATCGACGGTCAAGATCATGATCTGATCAAGACCACGAACGGTCGGGATGGAGATCAAAAAGTTGTTCTGCTACCAGTTCCAAATTTGGCAGAGGTGACTGACCAAGCTATCCCTCTTGGAAAGTGGGGCAAAAAGAAAGCTGAGAAAGGAAGTCAACCATAGCGAATGGCAAAGAGACACTGCGACTGGAGCAGGGGAAAGGGGTAGGAAGATTCTTTGCTAAAAGAGGAAAGACCCCCAACAGTCAAAGTCGCTTGCCATTAAAAGAAATGGGGGAAGCTTTGGGATGGGGGCTAAAGCAAAATGGGACGGTTTTGGGGAAGATGACAAGAGGGGAGGTGCTCGAAGCAAGTGAGCAAGCCTCTAAAGGGAAAATGTCCCTGTTTGGGGGAGACGATGAGCAAGAGAGGGATGAGATTTTGGGAAAGAATACAGAAAGCAACGCTTCGTTAACATCGCCTCTCTCATCGATTTCTCAGAAAAGAAGCAGCGCTTCGTTATCAATGCCAGAAAATACGGAGAAGCTACAGGAGCTGCAACAATCACATGGGCGCAAGACAGAAGGGTTTAATTTGGTTTCGGAGGAGAGTGGGCTTCAACTGAGTTTACTTGGGCCGCCAAGTGTGTTAAGTGGGCTAAGTAATACAGAGAGTATAAAGTGGCAATTGGGCCCAAAGAGGGGCCCAGTATATCGATGGAAGAAAATAACACTTCAAGTAGGCCCAAAGAGGGGCCCATTAGTCTTATTACGAAAAACCTTGTTACTGGGGAGTCCAACCCTACATTTGGGAGGGTGATCTGCTTGGAGATGGATGACGACGACTGTTACGTTTACTTGGAAGAAGATTCTTTAAATTCAGAAGATATCGCAGATGAGCCCCTGGATATGTCCCCTCCACTTACCCATCTTCACAACCGAAGGCCCCTATCTTTTCTCACAACGAGAAATGTTTTAGAGTACAAAAAGTTTCTAAGAAGGCTATTGAGGAGTCCTTGGACGATTACCTTGAGATTACTACAGCCGCTAAATCCGCTAAGACCGGGGGTGGAGGTACGCATTCTTTGCTAGCATCTAATTTTAATTTCATGTCGGATAATGAGATTTTTAGTCTAGCCAAAACCGTGGTTAGCGGTAGGCGATACCGATTGGAACGCCCTTCTCCTGAATAAGATTAGGGGATGGGAGTGTGATAGAGTTAACCTTATATTGACCTCGATCTCCAAATCGAGTCATGGACCCGACCTTGGTTGTAATTAATGGACACACTTTTCTGGAACGTTAGGGGCCTGAGGAGGCGAGGTAAGCGGGAAGTGGTTCGGGATGTTATCACAAAATCTAAAGTCAACATAGTGGGACTGCAGGAGACCAAATTGGCTCATACCTCTAGGCTTAGTAGAATTAGGGGGGGGGGGGGATCGAATCTCTGAATGGAAAATATGTCCCTCTGTGGGTGCTTCTGGGGGGTCTAGCTATTGGTTTTTATTCACAATTGTTTAATTGCCTAGATGAGTTCCATGGACAATTTTCATTATCAGTCCTGCTTCAACATCGATCCGATTTGTGGATCCACACAATCATGGTGGTGTATGGACCACACTGTGCCACCGTCAGGTTGGCCTTCTGGAACAAGTTACGAACAATTCAAGCTCGCTGACCACATCCATGGGTTGTAGGGGGAGATTTTAATATCACCAGATTCACATCAGAGCACAGAGGAAGAGGCTCCAGTGACATTGAGAGGGAAGCATTCAATGGGGTTATTGCAGATCTGGAACTAATCGACATCCCCACCACGGACAGACTATATACCTTGTCTAACATGTAGCCGATGCCTATTTTGTCTAAGCTTGATAGAGTTTTGGTCTCTTCTGATTGGGAGACCATGTTTCCTCTCTCCTGGGCTAAATCTCTTCCTAAACCCACATCGGATCATGTTCCTTTTATTCTTTCCTCTGGAGAAGCACAACCCAGGAAATCTCCCAAGTTTAGATTCGAGAAAGCATGGTTGGAAATACAAGGTTTCCATCACATGGTTAACGAAAGCTGGGCTCGCCCGACTAGAGGGAATGAAGCGGCGACTATTTGGTGTGAAAAAATACGAAGACTGAGATCCAAGCTCAGGAAATAGAACCGGACCAGATTTGCGTTAATTTGGATAGCAAAGGACTCCCTCTAGGAGGGTATTGAGGAGCTCGAAAAGATGGAAGAAACTAGAGACCTTCTGCAAGAGGAGCAAAATAGGTTGCTTCAACTCAGAGAGGACATATCTCAATTGTATAGACTAGAGGAAATAAAATGGCAACAGCGGTCCAGAATTTCGTGGCTCAAGGAAGGAGATGCAAATACTGCCTTCTTCTATCGTGTTGCCAGTGCCCGGCATAGATCTAACCTCATTCTTTCGATCCATTATGGCTCTGGAATGTTACAAGGAGAAGATATTATCGGAAAGGAATTCCAGTCCCACTTCAGGAATCTATTTGGTCAGAAGGCAGAAATGAGAGTCCTTCTTGCTCATAACTTCTGGCCTGATCCTATGGACGATCTGGTCTCAGATCTTCGATCCTGGAAGCTCCCTTTACGGGAAAGGAAATCGGGGAAGCAGTGAAGCAACTGGGAAAGGAGAAAGCCCCATGTCCGGATGGTTTCCCAATCCTCTTCTACCATGTGTTTTGGGAGGAAATCAAAGACGACCTCGCAGCCTTGTTTACCGAGTTCTTTGATCCCAAAGAAAGAAGATTCACTGCGGGTAGGAGACTTCCGACCTATTAGTCTCCTTAACTGCTCGGTCAAGATCATCACCAAGATGTTGGCTAACAGACTGGGAAAGGTCATGGACAGAATCATTAGTTGCGAGCAAACTGGATTCATTAAAGGGAGGTGTATCCAGGATTGCATTGCAACTGACGAAGAAACCATTCATCAGTGCCACAGGTCAAATGCTAAAAGCTATCTTCTGAAGCTGGAATTCGAGAAGGCATATGACTCAGTGGAATGGGAAGGTCTCCTGGAAGTCTTGGCAGGTAATGGGTTCGGGGATAGGTGGGTCAGATGGATACACACGTGGCTAACCACCAGCAGGACAACCATCATGGTGAATAGGGATTCGGGCCAACCATTTTTGTGCAAACGGGGCCTTAGACAGGGAGACCCCCTCTTCCCTCTTCTTTTCACCATTGTGGTAGACGTTTTGCAGACTATGGTAGATAAATGCAGACAGGTAGGCTGGATCTCGCCGGTGGCCAATGGAGGCAGTCGCCAAGGTTGCTCAATCCTACAATATGCAGACGACACCCTTCTGTTTGGAAATGGTAATGTTGGGGAAACAATCGCCTTCAAAGGAATTCTCTATAGCTTTGAAGTCTGGTGCGGTTTTAGGGTGAACTTTCACAAAAGTGCACTTATCCCCATTGCCCTTACCCCTGAGGAGGCACAGGACCAGGCCATGATTCTAAATTGTGCCATTGACAATTTCCCCTATTAAATACATGGGACTCCCGCTGAGACCCGGAAAACTCAAGAAGACGGATTGGTTACCCATCATTGATCAGGGTAGAGAACCGCCTAGATGGTTGGAAAGGTAAAGCTCTGTCCCTAGGTGGGAGAGTCATGCTTATCAACACAGTCCTATCAAACCTACCAACCTATTACATGTCCTTCTTTGAAATGCCACATTGGGTTATTCAGAGAATTGATCGTGTCCGAAAATGATTTTTATGAAAAAGATCAACTCATTATAAAGGCGGACATCACTTAATCAGATGGGAAAAAATGTGCATGAAGAAGAGGCACGAAGGCCTAGGCATTATTGATCTGCGAGATATGAATCTTGCGCTACTGGGTAAGTGGTGGTGGAAAATCTTCCACCCTAATGGAGAAGGGTGGCAGGAGTTCTTTCAGACATACCTGCATAGAAATGGAGCAAGGAATCCGGGCTTCAAGGTGGGCACATGTGTTTCCTGACTCTGGAGAGGAATTGCTAAAGCCTATGAACCGTTCAAAAGATGTGTGACAACTTCTATTGGAAATGGCAGACTCACCAGATTCTGGTGGGATAAATGGTGTGGGGATCACTCCCTTAGAGATATGTTCCCCGATCTGTATAACCATGCGTCGCACCCGCACTGCACGGTTGCGGCAACATGGAAAAGAAACTCTTGGAAACCGGCCTTTAAACAAATGCTGAACTCGGACTCTCAGCTCAGGCTCATAGAGCTACAAAACCACATAGCTAAAGCCGAAATTGAGTGCTCTTTGGGGCCGGACAGGCAATCGTGGGGCCTTGAGAAGAGTGGCACTTTCACTGTTCGCTCCCTTTATAATCGTATTCATTTCAGTGGATGTCGCCCGAATTGGTCGGGTATCATATCGAGGGCAAAAACCCCACTAAAAATAAAGATTTTTCTATGGCTTGTTCTGAACGATGCCATCTTGACTAGAGAGAACCTGGTTAAACGCCAACCAAGCACGGATACTATCTGTGGGCTCTGCAATGCGTCCCCTGAGACTAGGGATCATCTATTCCTGGAGTGTCCCAGGAGCAAAGCAGTTCTTGTCGAGGTTCTTAGTGCCCTGGGTACAAGTGAGTACCCATGTAAGTATGAGGACCTCTGGGTTGGCGCTAAGTTCACCAATGAGAGACAAACTATGAGAGAGGCCTAGCTTATTGCTATCGCTGCTACGACCTGGGTCCTTTGGCTAGATAGGAATAACTATTACTTTCGTGGGACTAGTAATAGTATTTCGAGTAATTTGACTCACATTATACATCTTATTTCATTTTGGGCTATTGTCGCTGCAACAGGTCCTCGTGGGAGAATTGCAAGTGTCTTCCAGACAGAGGAGTATGACGATGAGGAAGTCCAGATCGGACCGACGATCGACTGAGTAACGAGACGACACTATTGATAGATCCCCACTGCCTCAGGGTTTTGTTGGGGAGATTTTTGTTGTTTTGTGGTACTTTTGGTGGGGAGAGTTAGATGTTTTGATGTAATTTTTTTGGTGGAAGCATGTACGTACCATCCTGTTGTCTCACCCCCCCATGCTAGGGGAGGATTTATGTTTTCTTTCATGTATTGTAGGATTTGTACTTGGCTCAGTATTCTAAGTTTGTTTTATTAACTCCTTATTAATGAAATAGGGTGGCCATACTCCACCTTTTTCTTCAAGAAAAAAAAAAAAAATCAATTCGGACACCATGTCATATAGGATTGGCCACCATGTCATATAGGATTGGTACTTGTACCTGTGCTTACTCAACAATTTTAGTTCGAATCATAAACTATTTTTATTCATTGAAATGTTTAGACATGTTCAATCAGTTCGGCCTGTTAGTGTAGTAAACATATTAACAGAAGCCAGGTGTAGTAAAAGAATAGCTTACTAGAACAATATATTGTGCTTAAACGTAAACAGAGCATATCTAACTCATTATAGTCGAAATCTGAAGTCAAATTTGAACACATAAAATGCTAGACATTAAGTCTGACATACTACTAGTGCCATCATAACAAACAAATATGGGAGAAGCTAATTGCAATTCCAATGTTCCATCTCATATGAACCAAGATACACATCCAAACAAAACATGTACATCAACAACCATAAAGCAGAAATTGGTCAGAAAAGTAATAAATCATATATCCTACAAAGCAAACCATGAGCACAAAGAGCAAAACGATCAATCCCTTCAACCCCATAACTCTTTTATATGTATCAGTGCCTCACAAACAAGAGACAAGATATATGAAATATCAATTTATCAAGTGCTCTTTTTATGGAACAGTTGCGATATTATTTTGTTGGTTGTACCATGTCATATTTATAGAAGTTGATATATGGTTGCTAGTTGCTTGCATCAAAGCACGAAAGAAAGAGATGAGATCATTGCGACCCTAACTGATGATGGTAAAAATCACAGCAGATCAGAGCCGTACGATCCTTGCACGGATCTCAAAGTGTCTACAGGCAGATTAGCTATTACAGGCCTATTTTACAGGCCTGGTCCCACTCCAAGACATGGACTTCTTTCAAGCCCATAAAAAGTGACAAACTAGGCCCACTAAGGGAGACACCCAGCTCATGATGGCTAGGAGTCCCCTCTCTTATCCTCTCACAGGGAAATCTTATCTCTTCAGGGGGGGAGATATGAAAGATCCGACGGTCACAATTCAGCTTTTAGAATATCTTTCAGGCTTATAAATACTCCTCCCCCTCCTCAGTTTCCAGGTAATCAACAATTCACCAGTTTTTACTCTCTCTTTCTTTCTTTTTGGTTCTGACTAAAGCATCGGAGGGTCTGTCGCCGGGGCCACACCTCGGTATTTCAGACGTTTTTGCAGGTCCGTTGGCCGCATCATCCACCATCCAATTCAGATCACACGAGGTTAATCAACGGTCCAGATCCATTTTCAGGAGCCCTAACAGTCTATAACAGCAAGGTTATAGCTTCGACTTTTAGTAGTGTCCTTCATTTATTAACTCACTATCTATTTGCTCCCACACCGAAATAAGAAGCAACAGATTGGCACCGTCTGTGGGAACCCACTGCACAAGTCGAACTTTTCTCCATGCCACCAAAACTGAGAGGGGGAGGCTCCAGCCGTCGCACCAACTCTCTCCATCAGTCTACTCGGGTTCCTCCTATGGAGGATCAAATTCCTCCTCAACAACAACCCCCGGAGCCTAATCACGCTTCTGCCAATGGAGATGCGTCGGGGGGCTCCCGACAGTTTCGTCCTGAACAGCATCCTCACAACGACCGCGTCTCAGTCCACAATGCCTCGACTGATTCAATGGCTACACGAGGCCCACGGGGGTCTAAAAATCTCAACCAAAATCAAGGCGACCTGCGAATAAAGCTGAATGAGAGGCGTGCCCGGTCTGAGGCCTCCCGTTCAGGACATCAAGCAAGCCAGAGAGCCCAGCCTTCTAGACAAGTATCAAGACAGTCCTCCTCTCACAGGGGCAGCCAGCTAGGGGAAACCCAGCATAGGATGATCAAAGGCAACCTGGGCAGAAAAGAGATCGAAATGCGCGGGTCACCAGGGCCGAGCTCGATCAATTCAAATGTGACCTTCTCCACACTCTCCAAAGAAGCCAAGCTCATAGCCTTCCACTGAATGAGGAATCCACTGACTCAATTGAATCCCAAAAGAAGGACGATCAAGTCCTCCGCCGAATCCATGAGGTGGAAAAGCATCTCGAACAAATAAGGAATGAGGGGAGTCACTCCCACAGGGCCTACCGCCCTAGTCGACCTCCGTTCAGCCAAACTATTTTCGATGCACCAATTCCAAGGGGTTTCAAGGCCCCTCAGTTCGAATCTTACGACGGGGAGTCAGACTTGACAGACCATTTTGAGAGCTTTAAAACGCTCATGATGGTCTATAATGCCACCGACGCACTCATGTGTCGTACATTTTCCGCTACACTGAAAGGATCAGCTAGGGAATGGTATGCACGTCTGAAACCTGAGTCCATATTTTCCTTCGATCAATTTGAAGAACTCTTCATCGCACACTTCGTTACTAGTCGGAGAACTGAAAAGACCAGCATCTCCCTGCTAGAACTGAAGCAAAAAGATGGAGAATTGCTAAAAGACTTTGTCAAGCGATTCACAGCGGAAGCAAGATCAATTTTCTCTCTAGACTCCTCAGTGGTGGCTGCCGCCTTCCGCCACAACGTCAGGCACAAAGAGTTAAAAGCATTCCTCGCCAAGAGGCTGCCTCGCGATTTCAGAGAACTCCTAGAATGAAGTGAGAAGTACATTAGAGTTGAGGAAGCCCTCAACCCACCAGATAAGAAAGAATCACTCTCCGGGAACAAACGGAAGAGTCCAACTGAGGAAACACCCAAAAAGTTTCAAAAAAACGGTGCAGGACTACGTCGCTCTTCTCCCCCGCCTCGCTTTGACAAGTTTACTCCTCTAAATGCAAGCACGTTATCCATTTTCATGGCAGTAGAGAAAGATGGGATAGTCCGTCCTCCTCCCAAGATGACGACACCCAGCAATAAAAGAAAAAAGAGCCTACGGTGCGCGTTTCACAGAGACCATGGACATACAACTGATAACTGCGAAGCCCTTAGACATTAAATCGAAGACCTGATTCAGCAGGGCTACCTGTCTCAGTTTGTCCAACGAGGCAACAACGTCGGAAACCCTCCGCCACGGGGTGCTAATAAGCATCCCGAGAGGCCTACTAAGTCAGGCCCTTCTGAGCACGTCGCCGTCCTACATACCATCCATGGCGGACCTATGGAGGAAAATTTTAACCTTTCTCGTGAGACCAACGCGAAGGAGGTTAAGTCAGTTCATAACACTCCTAACGGCGATTCGGACCTCTTAGTCTCCTTCTCTGACCAAGATCTCAAGGGCATCAACACGCCTCATTGCGATGCACTGGTTATCAAAATAGGCATGGAAAATCATGAGGTGCGACACGTTCTCGTGGACGATGGCAGTTCTGCTAATATCCTCTTCATGTCCGTGTACAAGGCCTTAAAACCCCCTCGAGATCAACTCAAACCGGTCGATTACACGCTCCACGGCTTCACCGGCGTACCAGTCCATATTGAGGGAATAATCACGGTTGATGTAACAGCCAGAAGGGCCCCAACAATTCGGACGAAGGCACTCGATTTTCTGGTAGTCAACGTCAAGTCCGCATACAATGCCATATTTGGTCATCCTGGACTAGCCGCCTTCCATGCTTTTGCATCCATACTTCACCTAAAAATGAAATTTCCAACAACGGCGGGCACAGGCCAAGTGCTAGGGGACCAACGAACGGCGCGGGCATGCTATGCCGCCACTATCGGGTGCTCAATTCTCCCACTTGACACCATTGAGCCCCCGCCAGAAAGAAATCACATGAACTCGAAACCTGTAGACGAGCTAGAGGAGGTCCCCTTCTCTCGAGAAGACCGAAGCAAGAATTTTCGAGTTAGCAAAGCCCTTTCTCCACAGCTCAAGAAGCGCCTCATCGCTTGCATAAGACAAAATCAAGACTTATTTGCCTGGACTGCGATCGATATGCCCGGAATTCCCGGAGATCTAATCATGCATCGTCTTAGTGTGAGTCTCGACGCTAAGACGATTCAACAACGACACCGCAAATTTGCTCCGGACAGGCTCCGGGCGGTCAAAGAGGAGGTCGACAAACTCTTAGCCGCACGCTTCATCCAAGAGGTCAACTATCCGAATGGTTGGCAAACGTGGTAATGGTTTAGAAAGCTAACGGTAACTGGAGGATGTGTATAGACTTTATGGATCTTAACAAAGCATGTCCAAAAGATCCCTTCCCGCTCCCTAGTATCGACGCACTAATCGACGCCACGTCGGGCCACGAACTCCTGACTTTCATGGATGCATTTTTCGGATACAATCAAATTTAGATGTTTCCACCTGACACATCGAAAACATCCTTCATCACCATCAGGGTTTGTATTGCTACCGAGTTATGCCTTTCGGCCTGAAAAATGTCGGTGCAACGTACCAACGCCTGGTAAATAGGGTCTTCAAAGGACAAATCGGTAGGAACATGGAGGTCTACGTGGATGACATGTTAGTCAAAAGCCTCCGGAAAGAGGGTCACGTCACGGATCTTCAAGAAGCATTCGGAGAATTGCGCAAGCATAACATGCGTTTTAATCCCACCAAATGTGCTTTTGGAGTCTCCTCTGGTAAATTATTGGGCTTCATGGTTAGCCAAAGGGGAATTGAAGTCAATCCCGAGAAAATCCAATCAATTCGTAACATGACCCCCCCAACAACAGTCAAAGTAGTGTAAAAATTGACCGACCGCCTAGCTGCCATCAGCCGATTTCTCTCCAAATCTGGGGAGAAGTGTTTACCCTTCTTCAAAATCCTCCGGGGCGCGAAGGGTTTTGAATGGAAGGAAGAACAGCAGAACGCTTTTGAGCAACTCAAAGCGTACCTAACAAATCCTCCCCTTCTTAGCAAGCCTGAGCCGAGTGAAGTCCTTTTCCTCTACGTAGCTGTTTCTGACCAGACTCTCAGTGCCGTCCTAGTTAGAGAAGAGGAAAGGGTCCTAAAAACCAATTTACTATGTGAGCAAGGTGCTTCATAATGCAGAAATCTGTTACTCAATGAAGAAGGTAGCCTTGCACTAGTTACAGCAGCGCAAAAACTCTGCCCTTATTTCCAGGCACACTCCAGATGCGTCCTAACAGATCAGCTGCTCAAGCAGGTGCTCCTGAAGCCTGAAAGCTCAGGAAGGTTAATGAAGTGGTCCATTGAGTTGAGTCAGTATGACATCAGCTACCACCCCAGAACTGCCATCAAGGCTCAAGCCTTGGCCGAATTCATCATCGAGACCACCATCACCGATTTTCCAGAGGAAGACGAGGTCCCCTCACTTTGGAAAGTATATGTAGACGGGTCATCTTGCCTCGAAGGAAGCGGCGTCGGAATCATCTTGCTTGGTCCTGATAATTTTACTCTCCAATATTCTTTACGACTCAACTTTTTCGCATCCAACAACGAAGCGGAGTACGAGGCATTAATCGCTGGCCTCCATCTAGCACGAGAGGCTAGTGCACAAAGAATTGAGGTGTTTAGCGACTCACAGCTAGTTGTTAACCAGGTCCAAGGCCAATACAAAGCCAGGGATGAGCGCATGGCCAAATATTTGTCACGGGTTCAGAAACTCCTCACAGAATTCAAAGAGACCAATGTCACTCGCATTCCCCGAGAGCAAAACGGGCAGGCAGGCTCTCTCCAGGTTGGCTTCCTCATCTCTCGATGCGCTGGACCGCACAATCCTCATTGAGGTCCTTCTCAAGCCAAGCATCGAGGAGGAAGAGATGGATCTCATGGCCATCGCGCCCCAAACACCAGAAGATTGTTGGATGAAACCCCTAGTTGATTTCCTCGACAAAGGAATCCTCCTCGAGGATCCCAAAGAAGCAAGGAAGATTCGAACGAGAGCAGAAAGATACACTCTTATGGAAGGACTCATGTACAAATGCTCGTACACCATAGTTAATGGCAGGCCCTACCTTAGATGCCTCACTCCGGAGGAAGCGCAATATGCCCTCAAGGAGAAACACGGGATCGGGAGCTGCCATCAAGGGGCGAGGTCATTCGCACGCAAGATACTCAATCACGGGTATTATTGGCCCACACTACTCAATGATGCGCAGGAATATATCCGCCAATGCGACCCCTGTCAAAAGCATTCAGCAATCAGGCATGGGCTGCAAGCAATCCTCAACTCTATGTCTATCCCTATTCTCTTTGCCATGTGGGGGATAGACTTGCTTGGACCATTCCTGCCGGTGGTTGGGCAAAAAAATTTCCTAGTAGTTGCCATCGACTACTTCACTAAGTGGGTAGAAGCAGAACCTCTAGCCACAATCACTGAGCAGAAAATCCAGCAGTTCTTCTAGAAGCACATCATATGCAGATTCGGGATCGCCTGAGTGCTTGTCTCAGGTAACGGCACACAATTCACATGCAAAATTTTTTGCCAATTTTGTACAGATTTGGGAATCACTCAGCGCTTCGCCTCAGTCTCACACCCCCAAACTAATGGCCAAGTGGAAAATGCGAATCGACAAATCCTAGATGGCCTTAAAAAGAGACTGGGGGAAGCTGCGAGAGGACTGTGGGTTGAAGAACTACCAAGTGTTTTGTGGGCCTATCAGACCACGAAGCGAACACCCACCAGGGAGTCGCCTTTCAACCGTGCTTACGGCTCAGAAGCACTCATTCCCCTAGAAGTTGGACTACCATCTCCCCATCTTCTCTCCTTCAATGAAGAGCAAAACTCAAATAATCTTTGTGCTAACCTCGACATTGTTAAAGAAATACGGGAAAAATCGGCTATATGGAGGAACATTTATCAGCAAAGGGTCGAGAAATTCTATAACAAGAAAGTCCGCCCCGTCAATCTTAAAGAAGGCGACCTTGTCTTGCGAAAACTCGAGATCTCAAACCCGCGGAAAAAAGGAAAGCTCTCCCCTAACTGGGAGGGGCCGTACAAGGTCTCACAAGTGATTCGCCCAGGGTCTTACCGACATGAAGACTTGGGGGGGGGAAGAAGATACCCAGAACTTGGAATGCCGAGCACCTAATGAAGTACAATGAGAGCGTCTGAAATGCGTTCTCCCAACAACGAGAGTGTTTGAAACACGCTCTCCTAAGTTATGCAGAATTTTTAAATTTTTGTAATAAAGGCCAACCACTGGAGCAACCACTTAGTTTTTCTTTCAATAAGAACCGCCATTACTAAAGTAGTCAAGCATGTGATAAGGGCCATCCATTAGAGCAGCCCCTCTAGTTTATTCTTCAATAAAGAGTAGTAATTTTATTTCATTACATCTTGGTCAATTGAGCAAAGCTAATAATGAGCTAGAAACGCCCAACTCATACTCGAAAGCGGTGCTAAACACTCGTTACAAGCTTTCTACAACACAAGTTCGGAATCCAGAACTCGGAAGTTGCAGCGTGCAAACATGTACGTTTAGAACATAACTAACCGATCGATCTGTTCCTGCAACTAGCTGAACTTCCTTGGAGGCTCTGAAACAACGAGTTGAGTGCCACACTTATACAGTTAAGTAGCACTAAACACTCGTTGCGAGTCTTCCAGTAAGACGGATTCGGAGTCCATACCCATGGCTCGACAGAGACAATAACAATTTGTAATAACGCAAATTCACAGTGCACTTCGCTATTCGATCTGCTCCTGCAATCCGTTAATGCCTCGACGACCGGTTCGGAGTCCATGTTCATGGTTCAAAAGAGACTCTGTCAATTTGCTAAGAAGCAAGTTCAGAGTGCGCTTACCTATTCGAGCTGCTCTTGCAACCTATTAACACTTAAACTAACAAGTTCGGAATCCATATTCATGGTTCAGAGTTACTTTTGCAATGTGTAATTACACACATTCAGAGTTCAACTCGCCATTCGATCTGTTTCCTGCAACTAGTTAAATTCCCTCAATAACAAATTAAGAGATCCAAAATCATGGATCGGAGTTACTCTAGCCACACTTGTAAAAAGTCACGCTTAGAGTTCAACTATCTATTCGATGCGATTCTGACAATCTATTAGAGGACCCCTACAGCAAGTTTGGAAAACAATTCTCATTCAGAATTGTCCCTACAACTAGCTGGGTACAGGACTGAAAATGAATTCAGCTCCGACTTACATCATCAACAGCTCTTTAAGCTATACGCAATAGACTTGAGGCCCTGTTATTTAGTGACAAAGAACTCGTCGATAACATTTCAACCATGGCAACAAGGACCAAGCACGTAAAAAGAGTTGTAGAATTATCACAAGTCCACAATGTCATATTCAACAGTACTACAAATATTTACAAGTAAGGAGACATCAACCACACAACTCGATTTACAAGCCGTCCTTGCGACTCACTAGGCGAGGAACGTTGCTCCTAAGAGACACGAGCTTCCTTGTAGAATGCCTACAGCCACCTCCTTTCGTTGGCTGCCAGCACTTTGCACAGTAAACCGTCGATCCCAGCAATTGCGACTGCTGACCGGCGCATGAGGCGCGTGACTCTCCACCAACCAAGGTTAGACTCAACAAAGCTGACACTCCTCTCAGGGCGTCTACGTGGTGTTGAAAGGGTACCAATGCTGTTTGTACAACCTCCTCGACACCCGGCCCAGCTCCTCCCACAGTCACACAATCCGTCGCAACAGTTGTTGTACTTTTCTTCGTTCCAACCAGCTAGTCCTCCCTAGAACCAGCAACATGCGGAGTGCTTGCCTTCCGCAACTCACCAAGCCTCGTCTAGAGGCGGTATAGCTCCAAGTCCTTCTCAACAATTATCTCCATGAGTAGGATGCATTCCCCAATGTTGTCCTTTGTCACTTTCAAAGGCAGTGGCAAGCTTGCCAGACGACTGGAATATAGGAGTGCTAACTCACAATCCCGCTCAACCAGTGCTGACTTAAGGCGAACGGATTCCAACCATTCCTCATCCGACCGAGCACGCAAACAGTCGACTGCCAATTCATTTATGCAAAGTTGCTTGCAGAGGCGCCCCACATCGTCTCCACAGGGACCTTTATCAGTTCCCACGGTCACCTGTCAGCAAGCGCAAATAGTATAGTCAGACATGGGATCAAAGTGCAGAGAGTGACAAGCAAATGCCATCCCAAGGCACATCAACACAACATGACAAGCAATAACAAGTCTAGAAGATAGTTTCTTTAAAGTACTGAAAGGAAATACAAAGATGTGGTGGCCAGTCCGCAATTAGGCATCATAGAAGCAAACTACAAAGTCTAAGATGAAATAGTCCAACAATAAACTGGAAAGACGACAAGTACACCAAGGTGAATCAAGCATCCACCTGCCTCAGTACCATCTCTGACACGACACTCCCAACTGGGCCCTTCCCCTTGTCCTTCTTCCCAGAACCGTCCTTCACACCTTCCGCAGGAATATCCGCCTCAACTTCATCCTTCCTGTTGGGATCTAGAGGCTCACCAGATCTAAGCATCACATGGTAGCCCTTCCTGTCAAAACTGGGAACGCGCTCCACCACATGTGAGATCGCCAAGACATAGGACCTCAACATCACCCCCCCGAAGCTTCGATTTACACTCTGCGTGGACCTTGTCCACTTCCACTTTCACATTCGAAGCCGCATCAGTGCAAGCCTTCTCCAACTCCAATACAAGATCGGCGTTCTTCTTCTCTGACGCCAACTCTCTCTCCTTGGATGCCTCCAGCTCGAGGCGCATCTCCTCCATCTTCGCGGCCAATGCCTTCAACTCAAGGCGCGCCTCCTGCTCCTTCCTCTTCATCCCTTCCAACTCTGCCTTGGATTCCTTGGCGGCTTTCTTCTTGTCTTTTTCGGTACGAGTGATGCGAGCTCTCATGTTCTTCTCTTCGGCCGCGTAAAAGTCCACCAAGTGCCCGAAGTGGCTCATCGCCTGGAACAAGGAGAAATCAGTCAAAAACAAAACAATACAAGAGTAGGGAGCACAACATAAATAACTAAGGAAACTGGGCCATACCGTCACATGCGCCATCGCAATCTCCAAGACCGATCTCTCGGGGGCTCCATCTTCAACCTCTCCCTGTCAGAAGCAGTAGGGAGGTGGCGACAGGCCTCAAGACAAGCAGCAAAGTTCCCCAAGAAGTTCTCCTGGGCCTTCACATTCCAATCGGGAGTGTAGATCGCATCTCCCTGACTAACTAGCACTGCGGTAGCCGTAGCAGTCAATGGGGCTGACGTGCACTAGCCATGACTACAGCTAAAGAAGGGCCTGCCCTAATGGCAGGCGGCACCTCTATGGGAGATACAGTCTGTGGAATGGGAACCTTGGGTGGTAGGCTCGTGGAAGGAGTAGGACGCAACACTGTCCTCTTCTACTTCTTTGGCTCCTCCCCCCTCTTGTTTTGTATCGCATCCCGCTCTGCAAAGATATCCTCAAAATCCATGTCCGTCCTGCCTGCAAAATGAAACACAGAATAGTCAAGCACAGTAAAATCGAAGGAAAGCAATAAAGACATAAATCAAGTAGCTAGAGATCAACAAAAGCGTAGATGACAAGGCATGAAAATAGTAACAACAAAATTATATTAGGAACGGCCGGTCCAAGGCCGCTTTCAAAGAGCACTTCATTAGTAATATCTTGCCACGACAATATTTTCAGCCTTAGAAGTGCATCGCTAAGGCTCCTATCCTCCACGCTCATCACCGGCTCCGCTCGCACCGCCGAGAGAACCGTTCCCCTCCAAGTAGTGGGAATTCCCCACAGCTCGGCACTGCGAACAATGCAGAACTTCTCCTTCCAACATCACACCGATCGAGGAGCTTCAATCAGCCCCCTATTCTTGCAAGGGCCGAGATACCAATGCTCCTCCATTTGGCTAGGTCGGTTAAGCTTGAAATGTGTCCTAAACACCGCAAGACCCGGCGCAGCTCCGAGGTGGCAGCATTGTAAAACAAAACTAGTAACATGCCTCAACGCGTTCGGTGCTAGCTGAATGAGGCATAGACGGTACCAATTGAGCACTTCCTTAATGAAAGGATGGAGGGGTAGACGAAGTCCTACGAAGAAAGCATCGCAAGAAAAGAAACAATACTCCTCTAACATGGCGTAACACACCCTGACACCAGGCCCCGGCAGGAGTAGGCTGTACTCATCAGGGATGCCAAAGCCTGCTCTTATCATGATCAACTCATGGCGTGCAAGAATGGTGGCGGTCTGATTAGCCTCGGTGGTATGAACAAGATCTGGCTCATCATATTCCATGCCTCTCCTCAAGAATCGGTGATCTACTACAGTAGGGGTGGGCATCGGTCGGTATACGACCTAATATGGACCATCCACCACCGATCCAAACAAAATCGGTTTTTTAATTTTTTCATCCGCAACCAATCCGAACCTTAATTGGATCGGTACGGTTTCCATCCAAGCCGATTACGCTCGATTTGGATTGGATTGGATGGTCGATTCGGCGTGTTACTTTTCACCTTCAACATCATTCATAATGTTGTTGAAAATTAAAAGATCAACTTCAATCAAACTTAAGAAACAACTTGTTATTTGTTATTCAGAAATAAATTTAAAATAAAGATTCATAAAACCACAAGTTGTTAATGAATTTTGCATTAATTGTTTGAGAAGATAACGTTTAAATGGGTGAGATAAACTGCTTTTTCACTTGCATACTTCTGTAATCTTAATTTATTATTATAAAAGAAACATCAATAACCATAGCTAATTGAATTTCAACTATAATAAAAAAAGATTCAGAAAACAATTCCTGCTTGACTTGATTAAAGTAACTACTAAATGTTACATCAACTTTATGATTCTACTAAGCTGGGTCACACTGTAAATCAAGCATTTCTCAACAAAATAACACACAGGATTATGGACAATCAAAACATAGGTAGAACAACTGCTCGGTTTGTATTAAAAAAATTAAAGAAGACCGTTTGTATCTCCAAGAAAATGAGAAATGACTATTTGTATATTCAAGAAATTAAAGGAGAACTATATTTTTTATGGACATATACATAGAGGTATGGTTGGTTCGGTTTCATCCGTTATTTGAAAGCCTCATCCAACAACCGAACCGGTCCAGTTGGTTTTTGAAGATCAAGAATCGAACCAACCCAAAACCCTAATTGGTTCGGGTTGGATTAGTTCAGATTGGTCGGTTCGGATAATAGTTGTCCACCCCTATACTACAGAGTATTCCCTAATCAACACTGGGACGAGAAACAACAGGGTCTGGAGCCTACACTCCCATCTCTCTCAGGTTCGACGATTGTTTCCACAATAGCGGAGCGATCAGCCTCACCATGAATGCCACTCACTCCAGAAGGGCGATCAGGCATGATGCCCTCTTCTCCATCTAGACCAGCGGATCTAGTAGAGGCACAGACCAGTGGAATACTAGACATGGCAAAACGACAATCACAAGAAAGTTACCTAGTCCAAGCAGAGAAAACTCCGAGCCAACAACTGGAACTAGCACTGCCAAACTCAACGCCATGATTTCTAGAGAGAGAAGCTATCCAAAAAAAATTTAGGAGAGAGAAAAGGAATGTGGAAAATGAGGAAGGAGGGGTAGGATTAACCTCTATTTATAGGACTAGAAAGGGAAAAAATGCCACATGTCAGCATCTTAGCTCGAGTCAGCAAATTGACGGTCAGATAGCCCCGATGCGGGTCCACCAGTAGCAGTAACTCAACAACTAGAAAGTCAGTCGACAACACGAATAGCCGCCACAGCGTTCGGTCGACAGGAGAGACAATCTCACAAACACCTTGTGCGCAATTTGGAAGAGACAATCTCACAAACACCTTGTGAGCAACTTGGAAGAGATAATCTCACAAACACCTTGTGAGCAACTTGAAAGAAGCAAAATCACAAACACTTGGTGGGCACTATGAACACCACTAATAAAAACTCATGAAGCATCAAGTTTCTTGTGAGACGAAGCCTTCTATCTCGTGACAACCCCAAGATTGACCAAAAGCCTCTCGATTGAAACAAACTTCAACAATCCAAGCATAACATTGCTCCTACCTCAACAAGAAGACACCACAACGAAAACTAGCCAACTCCGAGCAAAAGTGAGATTTTTTGGGAGACTAGACGATGGGTGAACTCACACGAAGATACGCGTATGTGTATTTGTTACCGATACACAAAACATATATGAATATTTTTGCGTGAACCCAATCCCCAGTTCAAACTCCAAAAATCACTTTGCAAAATTCCTAACGTACAGCTCTCGGTGAACAAGTGAAGAGAAATAGAATCCAGGTCGGGTTTGGATCCACGAACCAAAGACCCAAACCCGTTCACGAAATCAAAGGAAAAAGGGGAGAGGCGCTAACGGGTCGGATCCGAATCCAAAGCCCGAAACTAAAACTCACTCGCTTCGCTCCGCTTCACTCCTTCTTATTCTTTCTTCTCCTTCGATTTTTGGTGCCGAAAATCCCAAAGCTCTTCACTTTGTCGTCGAAATCCCCAAAGATAAAGCTCGTCTCGAGCTTGCCTTCACTTAGCCTCGACCAAAACATAATGCCTCCGCTCCGCCCTCGAACTCCTGCAGACTAGTGACATCTCCGAGTTTCGTTCGCTTCGTCGAAACCTAAAGCTCCGCCAAAAACAGAGCTCGAAATTTTCTAAGTGGATAGCTCAGTAGGCCATAGCTCAGTGACGAGCTACCATGGCTCGGTGAGGACTCACCATAATAGCTCGGCGAGAACCCACCTCCATATCTCGGCGGCGAGCTACCGTAGCTCGGCGAGGATTCAACAACATAGCTCAGCGAGAACTCACCTCCATAGCTTGGCAACTCACCACCATAGCTCAGCGAGGACTCACCATCATAGCGTGGTGAGAATTCACCTCCATAGCTCGGCGGAGTCCACGAATGCCATAACTCCCCGAAAGCTCTGTACCCATGGCTCGGCGAAATGCTCAAGTGGCCCGATCTCGGCGAGAATTCACCATCATAGCTCGGTGAGACCACCAAAAATGCCATGGCTTAGCGAATTCGAAGCTCCCATAGCTCGAAAGAAGTCTCGGAGTAGAATCTCGCACGAGAAATGGCGCCTCGAAGTCTCGATCGGCGCCCTACCCCTCAACTCGATCGAACTAGCTCAGCGATCGACCCCCATTGCTCCAAAGTCTTCGAAGGAGGCACTCGCCGAGCTACGCGTCGAAGGGGGCAAAAATGGCTCGGCAATTTTGTCGACCGAGCTAGGGGGTGGAGAAGACGCGCTACAGCCGTCCAATCTCCATAAAATTCGTGCTGGCCCTTGATCACTGCTCAAGATCCTTCCGCCCTTGATCAAACCGGACGATCTCACTCAGCGGGCGAGTTCGAGCATGATCAACGCTCCTGATTTGTGTAATGCCCCGATTTTCATTTAATGAAAATTATTTATTATTTATTTTTTTGCACGTAGTGTGCACGTGCCTTCTTCGTAATATGAAATCTTATGATTACTTTCATTATGAATGATGAGTATGTGCATAGAAATATATGTATATATGTGCTGTAATTTTTATAAAAGGCCCTTTGTTTTCAAATAAACTAAAGCCCAAAGTTCTAATTTATTTTTTTGATAAAAGTTATTAGTTTGGCCCATCAATTTAAGCCCATAAATTAATTCTTTGAATAAACAACTTGTAAGGTAAACACTTTTCAACAAGATTATATATTTTTTTTAGAAATGTATTTGTACAAGTTTTTAGATGGAGACTTGCGCATGTACGTGCATTTCACACACACGTGCATGAGCACTATTTTTTCCTTGGCCGGTTTTTGGAGGAGGTGGAGATGGTGTAGGAGTGGTTACCTAGTTGTGGGAAGTTATTACAACTTCTACTCTCATCCTAGCCCTCCATCTCATAACTACTTACTAAATCCTAGCGCTCCATTTCACCAAGGATTTAGTATAAATACCCCCTTTTCTCAAATGTCTTCTACACTAAGAATTTCATTGTAAGAGAGATATATTGTAAGAGAGTTGTGTGTGATTGTTCTTTGGAGGCCGGTTATCATTTCAGAAGGTTTCGGTAGCAAGGAGCAAGGAGGAGAAGTCACATTATCAAACTAGAAGGCTTGGCGGGATTCGTTTACTTCGTCAATAAGGTGGGTGTTTCTCAGGACTTCTAATATAGTAATTATGCTATGGCAATAATGATTGTTACCATGCTTATGAAAAGTAAGTTTAAATATATTAGATAGCCCTGTGTATGCTTATTGTGAAAGTTGTGAAGGACTAATAATGAAGTAATGACACTTTAAAAAGACTGAAATGGGCCTGTACAGTTGACCGTCATGTGGACAAGTCGACTGGTACGAGGCGAATGTTTTTCTCATGATTTATTATAAGATTTAATTGTGTACATGTATACAAACTGAAGTGATAGAATGATTGCTAAATCCATATCCTCCATGTTGTATATAATTGAGGAGACATGAACGGATGAAAAAGAACTAGTGATAATTAGAAAACTGGGAATGACCCGTACAATCGACCGCTAATGTAAACAGTCGACTGGTACATTGGGATAATTATGTACAGTTCAGAGTTCCATGAAACGAGGTATTTTAATGTGATGTTCTAGTGTGTTAAATTGAGATTAGTATCCATCTCTGCAAGTAAATGATGAGTAAATGAAAGTGCATGCTTAGCATTTCCTTGAGGAAAGAAAACATTAGTTATGTGAAATTTATATGTTGTGATGTTAGTGAACAGATAAGAAATTACATGTTTATGTTAGTATGAATATATTGTAATGTGACAAAATATGTATGTGAATTGAAGAACAGAAGGGAAAGATGATTCCTTAATTTGAACCTATTCAGCCGACTTAATGCATGTAGCAGTCGACTGGACTGAGTATGAAAAGTGTACAACTAAATCATCCAGAACAGACGACTGATTTGAATGACAGTCGACTGTCAAGTGAATGATATTTTTAGACATGGAAAATTGCAGAGCAGCCGACTGGCCATGTGCAGCAGTCGACTCTCCTGAGCAGTTATGAAGAACTTTATTTGACTGAACAAGTCGACTGGACTGTCTCCAAGTCGACTGTCCAGGATACTTTTGATATATCAGGAATCTTATTTGGCTTATGATAAAGATTGTGAATCTTATGGTTGATATTGGTAAACTCTATTTGTCGTTGCATGAATTTACATGAAATGAATCATTGATTTGAATTGGGAATTAAATGAATATGAAAGCTAGGAACATGATAAAGGAAGTCTGAGAGACTATCAAATGAATTATGAGTTGGAAATGCTCAAATTGAAAATTGTGAATTTGAATTGAACCAAAGGAGTAGCTAAGTCTCCCCCGGCATTTGGAAAGAAATGAAATGAAATGTGAACTGAAAGACCAAGGTTGGTCAAGTTGAATAAATGAATAAGTCCGGTTTAGTGGAGAGGCTAACTTTAGAGCTTTGATTTTTATTCATGATTCTAATAATTAGTACATAGTGGAGATGTGATGAAAGTGAGAGAAAACACAAGTATGAGAAGTAGAGTTTACGGTGCGGGTGTGTGAGCCACAGAATGCATGCTTGATGAGTCAAAACATGGCGTGGGCACAACTCAGTAATGATCGGACTTTAGCCACGCTTGTGGGGTGTTTGGTGACTGCAAGAGGATCGTGTGCCATGAAGGAGGCTGAATTGCCACAGAATGCATGCTTGATGAGTCAAGACATGGCGTGAGATTCTCCTCCAGGTTTTCTGTACACGAGCTTGTACTCATAGATCATCTAGGATACTCACTGTAGTTATAGTAGTAGATTAAGTCATGGCGAGGGATTGAACCCTACAAAGATGAAGAACGATTAAGAGGCTTGCCCTCAGACCTATGTAGTATGGGATGCATAGAATCCGAATAAGTGCGCATTAGTGTCATGTAATATAAATAATTGCATTAAGGATTAAGTGCACAATCACGACACGACTTCATTAAGATTTTTCCCTTTACTTTAATTTGATACGTGAACAAGTTTGTGATCTGTTAAGAAATGAGAATCGTTATACTATTTCTGGCATAGAGAGGATGGCCATGTATAATTATCGTCGGTTGAATAAACTGACGTACCCACAGTTTTATATACAGGATAAATGGCATGATAAAGATTAAAGAGGAACAGATGCTTAAAGATTATTCAATGTTATTGTACATTTGTTCAATCGTTGTAAATTTTACTTCCGCTGTGCAGTGTAAATTGTAATGTATTCATGTAAACTCTGATGTAAAGTGAAAAGTTCAAATTTCCTTGTAAAATTGTACTAAATGAAGCGAAAAGATCCTGTAGAACTTCTCGAATTCAGTGTATTTGGGATTCGGGGCGTTACAATTCGTCCACATCGCCTCCCATCATAGCTGTGAGATCACAGCCACTCGATTGCCTCAGCGCGCGAGCCCATATCTGATCAACAACTCAGATCATGCCAAGATCAGCGCAGATCTGATCAATGCTTCAGATCGCTCCAAAACGCACGTCAGGATCTTATAAATCCAGAAATTATTTTTGAAATCATTTTTAATTCAAAAAATCAATTAAGAATTCAAAAATGATTATTTAAATTTGGAAAAATAGTTTTAAAATCCGAAAAAATAATTAAAATTGAATTTATTAATTATAAAATTAGAAAGAGTGATTTTGAAATTGTAGAGCATTCCATAAAATTCAGAGAAATCCGAAGAACTATGGAAAAATTTCCAGAAAATTCCCAGAAAATTCCAAAAAATTCGAAAAAGTCCAAAAAATACGAAAAAATTCAGGAATATACTTACTGTCTACAGAAGCCACAGATCAGTTCCAGGTATCTACTAACACTCCGACTGCTAAGATTATTCGCCAGATTCTAAAAATAAGACGCACTACTTCCCGAAAGCCATGAAAATCGCCTTCCGGGAGTGGGGGACTTATGATGATGGTAAAAATTGCAGCAGATCAGAGCTGTACGATCCTTGCACGGATCTCAAAGCGTCTACAGACAGATTAGCTATCACAGGCCTAGTTTACAGGCCTGGGCCCACTCCAAGACATGGACTTCTTTCAAGCCCATAAAAAGTGACAGATTAGGCCCACTAAGACAGACACCCAGCCCATGATGGCTAGGAGTCCCCTCTCTTATCCTCTCACGAATATCTTATATCTTCAGGGGGGGAGATATGAAAAATCTGACGGTCACGATTCAGCTTCTAGAATACTCCTCCCCCTCCTCAGTCTCCAGGTAATCAACAATTCACCAGTTTTTACTCTCTCTCTCTTTCTGGTTCTGACTTGAGCGTCGGAGGGTTTGTCGCCGGGGCCACACCCTAGTGTTTCAGATGTTTTTGCAGGTCCGTCGGCCGCATCACCCACCGTCCAGTTCAGATCACAGGAGGTTAATCAATGGTCCAGATCAATTTTCAGGAGTCCTAACAGTCTATAATGGCAAGGTTACAGCTTCGACTTTTAGTAGTGTCCTTCATTTATTAACTCACTATTTGTTTGCTCCCACATCGAAATAAGCAGTAACACTAACCAAAAGTTTGGGCATTAATATCGTCCCTAATTCGTGATTAGGTTTGAACTCTTTGCAAGAGATTGAAACGTAAGGATCTCTTTGGTGTTCATTTCAGATGACGCATTGTGATAGTTGCGACTTAACATTCAATTAATTATTACTCAAAGTAATTAATTTCTTAAATTTCTTGAAAGTCAAATGCTAGTTGTTCACGCCGTTGCAATTTCCAGCTACGTGTTTTCATGCATGCATGCATAAGTACCACGTGATTATCTATATACAGTAGGGTTATTCATATGGTTTCAAGCTAATTTCCATGTTATGATTATTTTCATTTTAAGCTAAACACAATGTTATTATTTAGTGTTGTTATTTTGGTCTTTTTGTGATTTACATGAGCACGTAGGAATTAGGTATGATAGATTGACAAATGACACTAAGAGACTGTTCTTTTTCTCCTCTTATAAGAGATTTATCTCTTGTAAGAGGTGGTCAACCTCTTACAAGAGTTTTTAAAGAGTTCTTTTTTTACCTCTTATAAGACATTTTCTCCAAAATCTCTTATAAGCCTAAAAGACTTCTAGTAGCCTCTTTCAAATTCATATAAGACTTCTATTACTTAAAAAGTCTATGTTACCCCCGAAATTAATGATTTCCCCATATCTTTTCTTATCTGTAGTTTAGTTTCTTTCTTCTTACATTCCAGAATGTATCTTCTTGTCTTCAATGTCTTTTACAGGAAAAAATGTCCTGTGGTATAGGTTTATAGGTTTCACTTCCTATTATAGTGAAACTGGAGCATTCTTCATATATTTAACGATAATCTGCAATCCTAATTTTTTGTTGTGAGATTTAAACATAAATGCTTGTCCTTGTTTGACAGAATTGAATCACACCATTTATTCCTCATATGTAGTTTTAAATCTTTATTTGTGCTGATTGTATTTCAATACATTATTCTGGATAATTTTAAATATTTGCGGTCAATAAGGACAATACGGTGTGTGTTGTAAAGATATGATGAAAAATACATTAATCCATACTCTACAAGCAAATATAAAATTATAATGAAATTAAAAAGGAAGAGCAAAATCCTATCCTAGGTTAGTTAATAAAAGACATGGGAAGATCAGTTAATATAATGAGAGATCTTAGATAATCCTTTGGTTAGGGAAGTATTTATATTTCATATTTTATTAGAATGGGAAGTTTTGCATTGTGTGCTTAACTTGTGTTACGTGGGTTTTTTTCGTTGAAAGAAGATTGAAGATCCATATTATGGATTATGACCAAATTTGTTGACTTTGTGAGAAATGTGGTAGAATTAACGATTTACTTAATTTTAGATATGAAATGTTGATATAAATTGAGAAATTATATAGTAAGGGCAAAAATGTCTAAAGTATAGAAAAGACTCTTGTAAGAGGTGAAAAAAGAACAGAAATATCTTATAAGAGGTTCTTATAAGAGGTTATTTTTATATAAAAAGAACACCTCAAAAAAAGGCTCTTACAAGAGGCTCTTACTATAAATCTCTTACAAGAGGTAACCTCTTATAAGAGACAAAAAAAAGAACAGTACCTAAGGCTTTCTCCCATTATAATAACTAGTAAATACACATGCAATATATGTCTAAATAATAATTTTTTTAATAAAGAGTAGAATGGAAGAGTCAGAGAAATAGTAGAAATAGGAGAAGGATGTGTAGTGATAGATTGACATCACTGTTCATAGGGCTTCTCCCATTATATATACTAGTAATAGTAATTTACACGTGCTATGCACGTCTTAATAAATATATATATTTTTTAAGTAAAAATTTTGACGCATTTTGGTCTCGAACCTGAGACCTTTTTTATATTAATTATGCACGGACAATGCACGTCTTAATAAAAAAAAAAAAAACCTCTCACGTAGTGAGGACTCGAATCTGAAACCTCCTTCATATTAATTATGTACGTGCGTTACATACGTTGATAGATTTACAAATGACACTAAGGCTTTCTTCCATTATAATATTATATATATATATATATATATATATATATATATATATATATATCACGTGCGATGCATGTTTTATTAAATATATAGTTTTTAAAGTAATATAATATAGCATGTGTGAGGCACATATTAATAAATATATATTTTTAAAATATATGAAGAGTATAATAGGAGAGTTAGAGTTGTACATACGATGCATGTAAGTTAGTCGATTTAAAGTATATAATGGGAGAGTTGGAGTTGCACGTGTGTTGCATGTTAGTAGATATAACTGATATGGGTCGGATGACGTGGCCCCTCCTGGGCCACAGGATTCCCTCAGGAAACGTGCACATCCGGATCATCCGGATTCGCCACGTCAGCATCAGAAAACTGTCCGGGCCTCTGCCACGTCAGCCCTATACCGCCCGGGTTTCCACCGCTTCAGCCCCACGGGGAACTATGTCTAGACCCGGCCCCAAATGGGTTCAGACCCGGTTGGCTTCTTCTATAAATACCAGACCCCTACTCCTTATCCAGGTAATGAATCTTTCCCCACTCAAACCCTAGTTACTGTTACTCTCTCTCAGTAGATGACTAGATCGTCGGAGGGTCTGCCACCGGGACCAACCACGGTGTTCCTAGACCGTCTGCAGGTACACGAGACCTCGGATCCGAGCCTCCCGATCTGAGCCGAGCATCCAGCCTCCACCTCACTACCGCCTACTTCCGTACCATTCGCCCGGCTGAGGGTCGTCCGCACAGGAGCTTCCTCCACCAATACAAATCGAGTATGAACTCACACCTCGTGCATCCACATGCCTCCCAAAAACAAACCGCATCAGGTTGGCACCATCTGTAGGAATTTCTATTGCAGACGCCGCCCGAGCTCAACCGTTAACGGTACCCCGTCGACCCGAGCTCACATGGCACCCAAAGCCACGAGATCTGTTACCTCAGCGCGTCGGCAGGACATACCTCCACAGGGCATCGGCACCGATGCTCAGGCATCCAACAACCCGGGGGTCAGTCACAGACTCCAATCGGGTGCCTCCCGTCCGATCCAACCCGACTGGCGGGGGGTAATCCAGAATCGACAAGCAAGCCGGAGTAGGGGAGGGGCCGCTTCCAACTCGGCCCCGAACCATCCCAAACCTCCGTCCCAAGGGCAGGGGCCGGCACTCAGCCGCATCGGCCGGCGCTCCCCGGCTCAGCAAAACCGAGCCGAACAAGCCCCAGTCACGCACCAGGAGTTCCAAGACTTTCGGAAAGAAATCATGGAGGCCATCCGAGGAACCCCCGTTGATGAAGACATCTGCCACTCTCACTCCGGGTCGGATGCTGAGGCCAGCGCCTCTCGCGTCCCAACAGTCTAGCTGGAGTATGACAATGACATCTTGAAGCACCTCCAAGAAATGGAGGACTGCCTCGACTACTTCGGGGATAGCGGGTCGAGACCGGCCCAGGGATACAGGCCCATCCGACATCCTTTTTCCACTGCCATGTTGCGGGCAGAAATATCCCGGAACTTCTGCCCACCTCAATTCGAGACTTATGACGGGGAGGGCGATCCTGCTGATCTCATGGAGGGCTTCAAAACCCTCATGATGATTCACAGTGCATCGGAAGCCCTCCTGTGCCACGCCTTCCCTGCCACCCTCCGGGGTCCGGCTCGGGAATGGTTCTCGAAGCTCAACCCCGGCTCTATCCATTCCTTCGACCAATTGGAGGGCAACTTCCTCGCCCACTTTGTGACGAGCCGAAAGGCCGAAAGGACAAGTGCGTCCCTACTTGGCCTCCGACAGAAGGAAGGAGAGTCGCTCCGGGTGTTCGTCCGAAGATTCACCACTGAGGCGAGATCGGTCTCCTGCTCGACCCAGGGGTCGCCTCGGCAGCATTCTGGCACAACGTCTGTCATGGACAGCTGAAGGCCTCCCTGGCGAAGAGGCCCCCGATAGATTTCCCCGACCTCCTCAATAGATCGAGAAGTACATCCGGGCCAAAGAGGTCCTAAATCCAGAGGACATGAAAGAAGTCCCCGGGAAGGGAAAGCGCAAGGCCGACGAGGTCGAGCCCGCAAAGAAAGCTCCGAGAGACGGGGGCGCCGCGAAAAAGGTCTCGTCGGTCCCTCGCTTCGAGAGATACACTCTTCTAACATAGAATGTGTCCACCATTATCTTAGCAATCGAAGACAGGGACCTCGTGCAGTTCCCCCTCGACTGTCCAACAACACCAGCAAGAAGAGGGATCAGCGGTTCAACTGCTGCTTCCACCGGGACAATAGGACACGACACAGATCATTGTCGTGCCCTGAAGGGCGAAATTGAGGCCCTCATCCAACGAAGGTACCTCCGAGAGTTCAAACGGAAAGACTCCCAGGACCAGAGGGATACGAGGAATAGGAGGGTTTCCCCTCCTCTTCGAGCGCCCAGACAGCGCCCCGAGCGGGACCAGGAGCCTGAAGAACCCGAGGGCCAGGCCATCTTACATTGCGTCCACAGAGGGCCAATGGGGGGGGGAGTCCAACACTTCCCGCAAGGCATTCATCCGGGATGTCAACGCCGTCCAGGGCCCCCTCTCCCCCAAGGTCTAGCAGCTCCCTGTCTCCTTTTTGAGGGAAGACCTGGAAGGAGTTCAGCTCCCTCACTGTGACACACTCATTGTCAGCCTCGGCATGGCGAACTTCGAGGTCCGACGCATCCTCGTTGACAACGGAAGCTCGGTAAACATCCTCTTCCTGAAAGCCTTTGAGAACTTGAAGCTCTCTCGAGACAAGCTAAAACCGCCCGGATACACACTGCATGGATTCTCCGGCGTCCCAGTGGCAATAGAGGGTATCGTCACTTTAGACATCACGGCGGGTACGACCCCAAACAGAAGGACCGAGTCCATAGACTTCAAGGTGGTGAACGTCAAGGCAACCTACAATGCCATACTCGGTCGCTCCGGGCTCTGCTCACTCCAGGCAGTTCCCTTGGCCTACCACCAGAAGATGGAGCTCCCTACCAACACTGGTGTCGGAGTTGTCCGAGGAAATCAAGAAGCAGCACACTCGTGCTACATGACGGTGATCGGGGGCGGTGTATTTCTCCTCAATGCCATCGAGCTACAA
Source organism: Hemerocallis citrina (assembly GCA_017893485.1). Classification (NCBI taxonomy): domain Eukaryota; kingdom Viridiplantae; phylum Streptophyta; class Magnoliopsida; order Asparagales; family Asphodelaceae; genus Hemerocallis; species Hemerocallis citrina. Next base: position 124,853,168 of record CM030366.1, read on the forward strand.
CCCGAGAGATCCCAACCAGAGCCAGAGCTGACAGATGAGTTAGAAGATGTCTCGTTCGAGACCGGGGACTTGTCGAAGTGCTTCCGAGTGAGCTGCTCCCTCACCCCCAACCATAAGTCTGCTCTGATCGACTGCATCCGTCGCAATGTCGACCTCTTTGCATGGAAGCCCTCTGACATGCCCAGTATCTCCGAGGGTCTCAGATACCTGGCCGTAGTCCAATGGTTATTAACGTCCTTCGACGTGTCGGCCGTCTTAAGGATCCCCAGGGAGCAGAACGCCCAGACCGATGCCCTGTCAAAGTTGGCTTCCTCCTCCTTTGAAGGCCAAGACCGTACCATCCTGATTGAAGTCCTGTTGAAGCCAAGCACAGATTTCCCTGACGGAGCTCTTCCCGACGACTGGACCACTCCAATCAAGAAGTTTCTAATCAAGAAAGAGCTCCCCGAAGATCGAGCCGAAGCAAGGAGGATCAGGGTCCGGTCAGAAAGGTTCGCCATAATCAATGCAACCCTCTTCAAAAAGTCTTACATCACAACAGACGGGAGACCCTACCTCTGCTGCCTGGCCCCTGATGAAGCAAAGTAAGCCCTCAAGGAGCTACACGAGGGGATTGGCGGATGCCACATGGGAAGCCGATCGCTAGCACGAAAGGCATTGAATCACGGGTACTACTGGCCCACTATGCTGCAAGGTGCCCTCTTCCTAGTGAAGAAGTGCGGTCCCTATCAAAGGTTCTCCCCCGTGAAGAGGGCTCTGCAAGAAAATCTCCGTTCCATGGCCAGTCCGACCCCCTTTGCAATGTGGAGAATGGATCTGGTAGGCCCCTTTTCGAAGGCAGCAGGCCAACGAAAGTTTCTCATAGTGGCGATCGACTACTTCACAAAGTGGATCGAGGCAGAGCTATTAGCAACGATCACCGAGCAACAGACCCAACAATTTTTCTGGAAACACATCGTCTGTCGGTTCGGGATCCCACAGGTGCTCATCACGGACAATGCGACTCAATTTGCCGGTAAGGACTTCCGTAAGTTCTGTGAAGACCTCGGGATCCAACAGCGCTTCTCCTCAGTATGCCACCCCCAGTCCAACGGTCAGGCCGAGAATGTGAACCGCCAAATTCTCGACGGCCTCATGAAATTACTCGATAACTCTTCTAAGGGGTTATGGGTCGACGAGCTGCCAAGCGTTCTCTGGGCCCACCGAACAACAAAGAGAATCCCCACTGGAGAATCGCCCTTCAATCTGACATACGGTGTGGAGGCCATCATTCCCTTGGAGATTGGGATCCCTTCACCCCGGATCATGGCTTTCGACGAGGCAAGTAACTCTGAACAGCTGCGAGCTGACCTGGACCTCATAGACAAGGTCAGGGAGAAGTTCGCCATTAGAAGGAGCATCTACCAACAAAGGATTGAAAGGTTCTACAACAAGAAGGTGCGCCCCACCGACATCAAACTTGGAGACCTCGTTCTCCGAAAGCTGGCAATATCCAATCCCGGCCAGAAAAGGAAATTGGCCCTAAATTGGGATGGCCCTTATAGAGTGTCGGAGGTCGTGCGCCCAGGGACTTACCGCCTTACCAACTCAGAAGGCAAGGCCGTCAAGAGGCCCTGGAATGTGGAGCACCTCATCAAGTTCTTAGGGGGAGGGGAGTAGCCTCCACCATGTAAATTATCAAGAATGTAATCGGCACGTCGTGCCTTGTTTTTTGTAAAATTCCAATATGTTGTAAATATGCCAGCTTTCTTAAAACAAGTTTTTGGCTTCTTATTGATTACCATTAAGAGGACACGGCTCGGCGCTCGGATGGCATCGCGAGCCACAAAAGCTTCCTTTACAAGCTTGGGATTCGGCATTCAGATGGCATCGCGAGCCACAAAAGCTTCCTTTACAAGCTTGGGGTTCGGCATTTGGATAGCATCACGAGCCACAAGATCTTCCCTTACAAGCTTGGCCTCGGCGCTCGGATAGCATCACCAGCCACAAAAGCTTCCCTTACAAGCTTGGGCTCGGCGCTCGGATAGCACCGCGAGCCAGAAAAGCTTCCCCTACAAGCTTGAGGCCCGACACTCGGATAGCATCTCGAGCCAGAAAAGCTTCCCTTACAAGCTTGGGGCTCGGCGCTTGGATAACATCTCGAGCCAGAAAAGCTTCCCTTACAAGCTTGGGGCTCGGTGCTCGGATAGCATCGCGAGCCAGAAAAGCTTCCCTTACAAGCTTGAGGCTTAGCGCTCAGATAGCATCGCGAGCCAGAAAAGCTTCTTTTACACATCTTCCTGAGAATAAGTGCGGGAGCTTGGCGTCGACCTCGAGCAAGGCCGGGGTTTTCTTCAAAGCACCTCGACCTTAACGCTCGGCGACGGCCTTCAGCTACGCCTGCTACTGGCTTTCTCACTGGTATGGGAGCTCGACATCTGTCCCTAGCATGGTTTGGTCTTCTTCAAGCCCATCAACCTACGCATGAGGCGACAACTGCTAGCTATTCCCGTGCCGTCTTCCTGAGAACAAGTGCTGGAGCTCGGCGTCGACCTCGAGCAAGGCCGGGGCTTTCTTCAAAGCACCTCGACCTTAACGCTCGGCGAAGACCTTCAGCTATGCCTGCTACTGGCTTTCTCACCGGTGTGGGGGCTCGGCACCTGTCCCTAGCTTGGTTTGGGCTTCTTCAAGCCAATCAACATATGCACGAGATGACAACCGTCAGCTACACCCGTGCTGTCTTCCTGAGAACAAGTACGGGAGCTCGGTGTCGACCTCGAGCAAGGCCAAGGCTTTCTTCAAAGCACCTCGACCTTAATGCTCGGCGACGACCTTCAGCTACGCCTGCTACTGGCTTTCTCACCGGTGTGGGGGCTCAGCACCTATCCCTAGCATGGTTTGGGCTTCATCAAGCCCGTCAACCTATGCACGAGGCGACAACAACCAGCTACACCCGTGCCGTCTTCCTGAGAACAAGTGCAGGAGCTCGGTATCGACCTCGAGCAAGGTCGGGGCTTTCTTCAAAGCACCTTGACCTTAATGCTCGGTGACGACCTTCAGCTACGCCTGCTACAGGCTTTCTCACCGGTGTGGGGGCTCGGCACCTGTCCCTAGCATGGTTTGGGCTTCTTCAAGTCCATCAATCTATGCACGAGGCAACAACCTCCAGCTACACCCATGTTGTCTTCCTGAGAACAAGTGCGGGAGCTTGGCATCGACCTCGAGCAAGGCCAGGGCTTTCTTCAAAGCACCTTAACCTTAACGCTCGGCGACGACCTTCAGCTATGCCTGCTACTGGTTTTCTCACCGGTGTGGGGGCTCGGCACCTGTCCCTAGCATGGTTTGGGCTTCTTCAAGCCCATCAACCTATGCACGAGGCAACAACTGCCAACTACACCCGTGCCGTCTTCCTGAGAACAAGTGCGGGAGCTCGACGTCAACCTCGAGCAAGGCCGGGGCTTTCTTCAAAGCACCTCGACCTTAACTCTCGGCGAAGACCTTCAGCTACGCCTGCTACTGGCTTTGTTATCGGTGTGGGGGCTCGGCATCTGTCCCTAGCATGGTTTGGGTTTCTTCAAGCCCATCAACCTATGCACGAGGTGACAACCGCCAGCTACACCCGTGCCGTCTTCCTAAGAACAAGTGCAGGAGCTCGGCGTCGACCTCGAGCAAGGCTGGGGCTTTCTTCAAAACACCTCGACCTTAACGCTCGGCGATGACCTTCAGCTACGCCTACTACTGGCTTTCTCAACGGTGTGGGGGCTCGGCATCTCTCCCTAGCATGGTTTGGGCTTCTTCAAGCCCATCAACCTATGCACAAGGCGACAACCGCCAGCTACACCCGTGCCGTCTTCCCGAGAACAAGTGCGGGAGCTCGGCATCGACCTCGAGCAAGGCCGGGGCTTTCTTCAAAGCACCTCGACCTTAATGCCCGGCGACGATCTTCAGCTATGCCTGCTACTGGCTTTCTCACCGGTGTGGGAGCACGGCACCTGTCCCTAGCATGGTTTGGACTTCTTCAAGCCCATCATCCTATGCACGAGGCGACAACCGCCAGCTACACCCGTGCCGTCTTCCTGAGAATAAGTACGGGAGCTCGGCATCGACTTCGAGCAAGGCCGGGGCATTCTTCAAAGCACCTCGACCTTAATGCTCGGTGACGACCTTCAGCTATGCCTGCTACTGGCTTTCTCAACGGTGTGGGGGCTCGGCACCTGTCCCTAGCATGGTTTGGGCTTCTTCAAGCCCATCAACCTATGCACGAGGCGACAACCACCAGCTACACCCTTGCTGACTTCCTGAGAACAAGTGCGGGAGCTCGGCGTCGACCTCGAGCAAGGCCGGGGCTTTCTTCAAAGCACCTCAACCAATACGCTCGGCGACAACCAACCCCACGAATGCTTCAGCAAAATTTTCATTAAGGTTTAGAGCATCCGCCTTCAGCAGACGCCCCGAACTTTAAGCCAAAACCAGGAACTGTTCGAGGACGGCATGGGAGCCACCGACCCTCGGCTCTCTCCGAACCTCTGAACAAATCAGTCGGCCCACCACTCACCAACGAACAACCTGGGCTCTTACGGCCCTCAAGACCCAAACCCTGAATTGTTCGAGGGTGATTGGTGTTCCTCCAATCCGGAGCCCTCGGAAAAGTATCAACTTCGGGGCTCCTGCCTTCGGCAGGCACCCAAGTCGAGCAACAGATCAGTCACCCTCACTTCTTAACAACCAACAAGGGGGAGTGGGGATTATATAGCCCCCTGAGGTGTACAGTTATTGTGTTTGGGAATGCAAAATGGCGGAAAGCGAAATGTCGCCATGAATGCTCATAGGGAGGCAAAACATCACTATTAATGACCTATCGAAAGGCAAAACGCCGTGACATATGCGCCGTGACCTATCGAAAGGCAAAACGCCGTGACCTTCTGCGCAATAAGCTCGGCAACCATCCCCGGCAACCGAGACTATCACGGTTCAGAAAATCAAATGTTCTTATTATTACTCATTGCTTACAACTCAATGAATGTCGGCACGAATACAAAGAACAGCTTACAACTCACTCATACTCGGCTTAAAACTCAAACTCGGCATTCCCTTCAGGGCTCCTCTCACACTCGGCTGGACCGACCAGGGAAGAGACCCCTGCCACCGAGCTTCCTGCATCTTCAAGCTGGGCCGCTTCCAATAAAAATATCGGAGACCGCCCCGGGGTTGAGTTGCTCGCCTCCTCGATCAAACCCGCGCCCAACTACCCCCAGGCCTTTTTCCAACAAACAAACTTTTTTCGACAAGTCAAGAAGGGTCGATGCTCAGATGGCATCACGAGCCATAAATTCTTCTTCTATTTCACAGAAGGGTCAACGCTCGAATGGCATCACAAGACACTACTCCCTTCTCTATTATTCAGGAAGCTCGAAGCTCGGATGGCATCGCGAGCTAAAAATTCCTCTTCTATTTCACAAAATGGTCGACGCTCGAATGGCATCGCGAGCCACAACTCCCTCCCCTATTCATAGGGGGCTCAGAGCTCGGATGACACCACGAGCCCCAAAGCACCTCTTCTATTACAACAGGGGGCTCGGAGCTCGGATGACAATGCAAGCCCTAAGCACCCTCCTCTATTCAATAGGGGGCTCGGAGCTCGAACAGACCTCGACATCCCCTCGCTCTTCCAACTAGCGAGAGGATCGTCTGCCGACCCTCGGAGCTCCTCTACCGACCCCAGATGCTCGACAAACCGAGCTTCAATCGGACAGACCTCGATGTCCCCTCACTTTTCCAACTAGCGAGAGGATCGTCTGCTGACCCTCGGAGCTCCTCTACCGACCCCAGACACTCGGCAAACCGAGCTTCAATCGGATAAACCTCGACGTCCCCTCGCTCTTCCAACTAGCGAGAGGATCGTCTGCCGACCCTCAGAGCTCCTTTACTGAGCCCAGACACTCGGCAAACCGAGCTTCAATCGGACAGACCTCGACGTCCCCTCGCTCTTCCAACTAGCGAGAGATCGTCTGCCAACCCTTGGAGCTCCTTTACCGACCCTAGACGCTCTGCAAACCGAGCTTCAATCGGACAGACCTCGACGTCCCCTCGCTCTTCCAACTAGCAAGAGGATCGTCTGCCGACCCTCGAAGCTCCTCTACCGACCCCAGACGCTCGGCAAACCGAGCTTCAATTGGACAGACCTCGACATCCCCTCGCTCTTCCAACTAGCGAGAGGATCGTCCGCCGACCCCCAAGGCTCGTATGCCGACCCTAAGGATCGGCAAGCGTCGCTCCGACTCTTCTACGCTTAGCATCCTGCACAAACTCCAATAAGGGATCCCTTCCTCCTACCCCATGGCCTCTTCTGGAAGTAGCAGATCCTACTTTCTCACCGCACCCTCCACCCTGCTCTTCCTATACGACTGGTTCACCCAGCCCTCCAGGAGTGTGGGGCTTGTGATATGGGTCGGATGACGTGGTCCCTCCTGGGCCACAGGATCCCCTCAGGAAACATGCACCTCCGGGTTATCTGGATCTGCCACGTCAGCATCAGAAAACTGCCCGGTCCTCTGCCACGTCAGCCTGGAAACCGGCCGGGCCTCTGCCATGTCAGCCATATACCGCCCAGTTTTCCACCGCTTCAGCCCCACGGGCAACCGGGTCCAGACCAGGTTGGCTTCTCCTATAAATACCAGACCCCTACCCCTTATCCAGGTAATGAATCTTTCCCCACTTAAACCCTAGTTACTGTTACTCTCTCTCAGTAGCTGACTAGATCATCGGAGGGTCTGCCACCGGGACCAACCCCGGTGTTCCTAGACCGTCTGCAGGTACATGAGACCTCGGATCTGAGCCTCCCGATCCGAGCTGAGCATCCAGCATCCACCTCACTACCGCCTACTTCCGTACCGTTCGCCCGGCTTAGGGTCGTCCGCACAGAGCTTCCTCCACCAATACAAATCAAGTAAGAACTCACACCTGGTGCATCCACACGCCTCCTAAATACAAAACGCATCAATAACATTCATTATTTCCTATTTCGAACATAAATATATAGATTTTTTTTTTCTTTTTGATAAAAGGAAGAGACAAGTAGGAAACCTAATCCCTTACAAAGTGTATTTTGATAGCATCAGCCCTAACAAATGCAATACATCCACTAAAAAATTGGCTGATCAGCTGAATAGAAATCCGACTGCAACTGATGGCTGGCAATGATTCACTGCCCAATTCGCGATAGTGTTGCCTTCTCGGAAGATATGTGACACCTTCGTGGTAAACTCCCCTTCTACAAGATGTTGATAGTGTGTATATTCCGAGGTGTATGTGTTAAGCCAACTACTAGTCCAATCAACAGATTAAAATATTAATTTAGATATGGATGCATGTTTTTTTTTAATGTTAACTAATAGCATCCACAATGGTATTTCTCATTTTTTACAAAATGGCAGTTACAGTAATAAAAAATAGGGAAATTGTCTGCAGTGATTGTTTTTTAAAATTTTGCTAAAATTTGACAAAGACGAGACATGTTGTTTTGTCTGGTTGGTAAACTTTTTTTAGAATTAATTAATTAGTTATTAGATATTAAAATAGGTTAATTAAATAAATTAAATAATATAATATAACTAAAACCTAATTAATTCCCCACTAAAACCTATTTAACACCTAACTAACCAAACTAACACCTACTTAACACTTAATTGCTTCCCCTTTTGCTGGACGGGACATGTTGTCCCGTCCAAGCAAAAATTTGCTTGAGACGAGACAACATGTATCGTTTCAGCATTTTTTTGAATTTTTTTTCCAGACGATACATATTGTACCGTCCGATCAATTAAATAATAATAATAATAATAATAATTGTCAGATTAACCAACATGTCTCGTCTGATCCCATTAAAAAATTGAAAAAACAATTGGGCTCTCGTCTCTTATAATTTGAGAATCGCAATTTGGTTTTTCATTAATGAGAAACGACTGTAGCTATTTTGCCATTTTATGGCAAAATAGCAAACCACTGCAGCACCAACTTTCTCAAAAAATGAGAAATTGGCAAATATAGAAAACCATTGTAGATGCTCTAACGACACTTTCAAGTCTCGGGAGTTTTTGTTGGGTTTATGTCTTGCATACTATGTTGGATAAGAAGACGATGAGACAATGGGGGAATCGAGACGATCGGAGACGGAGTGGAAGCAAGGAAAAACAGTCAGCAGCTGTAGCAGCAGCAGGTTGCGGTCGACCGTCCTGGGGTGCGTTCGACCGCCCTACTATGCAAGAATTTTCAAGAGGGGGATAGTCGACCGATCTTGGGTGCGGTCTACCGAACGCGGCGCTGATGAATTATTTGGGTCGGATCTCGGTGATTTGTGAGAAGCCCAACATGCTATTCAAGACAGATCATACGATTCTTATCGTAAGATTATCTCTTCAGGAATATCCAATGGTTATTGTATCAAGATATCAAACTAAAGTTTCTCTAGATCTCTATATATTGTTATTATTGGCTTCCATTGAGAGTCAATAGATAGAGAGAGAGTACCTTATTGAAGGCGAAGTTTGAGAGTTTTTCCAAATGTAAACAACTAGTACTTACTAATGAGGCTTAAGAGAAGGTCGTGGAGAAAATTGTAATATTTTCGTATCTTCTCTAGTTAAATAACATCTCGGGATTCTTCTCTCCCGGTGTAACTCCCTGTTCCAGATGTATGTATTTTATTACGTGAATTTTTTTACTTTAATTTTCAAATCAATTTTATTTTTCTTCTCTTTGGACTCTTTATATAAAGCCAGAATATTTTTCTGGTCAATTCTATAATTTTTCGATCGGAGTTTAAATACAAATTCTAACCCTGATTAATCCTAATCCTAATCCTAACCCACTCCCACAAATCACTCACTCACAACCAAATCCTGCCTAATTCTATGCCTAACTTTCTCATTTTTCTCCTACTCTACTCTGCCTCCACCACCCTACTACTCCTGATCCCCCCTTCCGTCAACCCCCTCTTCTGTCTTCTTTTACGTTTTTCTACAACTGTCTCCCTCCCTCCTTAATTATATATGTATACAGCCAACACTTTTTCTCTCCTTATATATTATATATATATACTAATACACATGCATACATGCATGCACTCCCACCTTATATACACACACACACACACACACACACACACACACACACACACACACATGCAGAACCTCCCATCTCTTTCTCTCTCTCTTATATATATGCATGCATATCCCCTCCAAATCCTACACACTTTCACTACTGCCTCTCCACACTTCAACTACGCACACCGCTCTACATTCTTTTCTTCCTCCGAGCTCCATCTCTCCCCTTCTCCGCTACAATCCGAGCACCTTCACCGCATGTACCCCGAGCATCGACGCCATCATCGCCGACCACCTTCGAACCCGAGCTTCATCCACCGCAACCCAACGTCTCCTTGCGGTTATTCACTTCTCACTGCCTTAATCATCATCTCCTTGTCGCTATGGTCGCGTTTGCTTATTGCTGTAGCCATTGTGTTGTCGCGTACTTGCATCTCGTAGCACTACCGTCGCCTCGTTGCTGCGTTCGCGATCACCGTTGTCGTCACAATTGCATTGCCGTTGCCGTGGTATTCTCTTCATCCTGTTCGCATTCATCATCACATTATAATGCAAGTATTTTGTACACTTTTTATTCTCGTACAAGCATTTTTCTTGGACTCGTGATAAGTAGTCTAGTTATTATCATGTTTTATTGTCAAATTCAGTTCTAGTCACTTGTTCCATGCTATATAAACTCAAGAGTGAACTGTTAACACATTTCGAATCGTGTTATCGAATATCGAATATTCAACCTTACTATCTTTAAATTTCTTGACCTTGCACTAAGAATTCGACCATGTTCCCGACACTGGATTGAAGATTCTCTACATGAAAATCGTATCCCATCGATTCCCGAATCCAGAACATCTTACGGTTTCTTAATCCGATATATAGATTGTGAGATATCGCAATTTTAGTACTGTCATATCGTGAATTTCTAAACCTGCACGGGATCACTAACCGGTCTGTTGTACTGAGAATTCGACCATGTTTCCGTTACTGGATCGAGAAAATTTCAACATGAAAATTGTAGCCCTTCAAGTCTAGATATCCAGAACATTATGGTTTCTCAATTCGATGTATAGATTGTGAGATATCACAAATTTAGTATTGTGATTATGAATTTCTAGAATGTGCACAAAACATCGAATAGCTACTGTCTCCAAAATATATCGTGTGAATATGTGTTGGAACCGGAAGAGAGTCAATTTTCTAAAATCTCTGACGGAATTGGATTTGCTTTTCTGTAACAACAGAAAAGTGAATTTGAATGCAGATATGTGATGTTGTCTAGAAATCCATCTGAACGTTTTTGTATATAAACCCGTTATTTTTCATATTTAATGAACTGAGTGTATTATTGTTCTTGTAATAATCACTTGCATAGATATAATAGGTTGATAGCATGAATTTATACCACTTGATAATTCTATAATAACTACTCTCAATACATGTACTCGTTTTACGTCTCATATCCATGATTATTGCCCTTGAAATTTTCCTTGATTAAACTGTCTAGATTACACTGTTCTACTAGTCGTACCAACTGCATGTTCATAATTAATTATAAAAGACTAACAAGCCGGGGTTATAAGGGTAGGACTTAATAGTGGACAATATAGGAGAGTATACTCGGAAGGGGGCTTGTGTTTCCTAAAATAGTGATTCTTGATTCTTGATTACACAATTCTTGATTACATGTCTTGATACTATCACTGGAAGACCCCAGTACATAATCTTATAGAATTCACTACTTAAATCTAAACGCCACATGATTAATATTCACCGAACTTGTGGTATGGGGCACAGGATTGCGTGCATTAGATAAGTTAATAAAACAGATAAACTCAAAATTTTAACTAAGCATGATTCTTGATTACATAATTCTTGATTACATGACTCTTTATTATATGACTCTCGATTCTTGATTACATGATTATCAATTAACTGAGCCTAGATTATCAAATGATTATACTTTGAGGTCTTGATTACACTAGTTTACGGTTATTAGTTACATGATTATATTGTCCCAGTTCCTTGCTTCCTTTCATATTGTATTTACACTACTACTTCTTATTTCTTCCATATTATATCTTGTTATATTACCCCATTTTTACTGCTTGTTGCTACTTATTGCCCGAAGCTTGCTCTAACGGGTACTTTTCTATTTTTTCTTTGAGTTAATAATTATACAGGTACTGATGAAACCGACGAGCAGACTCTCTAGACGATCGTTGCTGCTTTCTTAATACTTCATATTGTTTTTCTTTCAGTCGCTATTTTATCTAATTGTTATAGCGAACTGCTTATCCTACTATTTTAATTCTGGCACCTTGTATTCCCGGGCATCTTGACCCGATGTTGATGTATTTTCCAGATGATGGTTATTCTATTTCTAGCTCATGTGATCATTATATTTGCCTGCGTGAATGTATTATAAATATCTTGTTGAGCTTATAATTATACAACTTATGGATGATAGATATCATTCGCTGGGCCTCAGCTGCGTACCTGTATTTCCGTATAGTGGAAAACGGGGCGTGATAGGTTTTTAGTGGTATCAGAGCCTAAACTCGAACCATGTTAAGCTCAACAAGTATACACACCGCATTGATCACATGAACATTGATAACCATCGTTTGAACTCGAATATTAAACTTATTCGATTTATTTTTTTATCCCTTCATATTTCATTCTTTGATTGCTTATTTCCATCCGTCCCTTACATTTATCTTCATTCATTGATTTTTTATTGAGTATACTGCTAGTTAATTTTTTTTATAACCATATTCTTTTTAATTTTATTGCTACCCGTTCTTTTAATTGGCATCACTTTTTCTGCTGCATCATGTCAATGGCGAGATGTGTCACCATCAGAATGACGCAGCGGAAGCGTAGTAGAGTCCCTTATTGATTCGTGGAATGAATTTCAAAGCAAACTTCATTGTCATCAACATCTCAGGGTTCGATGTTATATTTAAAATGGATAGGGAACAAAGTACAAATACTGACCATAGACCGGTTATAGGGGCGGTACTTTAATGAAGAAAAGACAAGAAGAAGAAGAAATAAATGAAAGAGAGAGATATGTCAAAGAAAGAAGAAAGAAGAAGAAAGAAAGAAAGAGAGAAAGAAAAACGAAGAAGAAAGAGAAAGAAGTCAGAGAAGAAAGAGAGTGAGAGAGAGAGAGAGGTTAGAGAAGAGAGAGAGAAGCCGGGGAAGAAAGGGGAGAAGAGAAAGAAGAAGACAACTCAGGAGCAAGCTTTGGAGAAGAGAGAGAGTGAGAATTCGGTAGCAGAGGCAGGAGCAAGAAAGAAAGAGAGAGAGTAGGAGCTCAGATTTTCTTGACAAATGGAAAGAAGAGATCAAGAATCGGTAGTGGGTATGAAGAGAAAATCGGTGGAAGAAAAAAGAGAAGTGGGTCTGAAGAAGCTTTCTTTATCTTCATCATCTTCATCGACATTCAACATGATCTGTGTATTTTGTGATAGTAGCTCTGGCAAGAGAGCTAGCTACCAAGAAGCTGCAATTGAGCTCGGTAAGGAGCTTGTAGAGAGGAACATCGATATCGTCTACGGTGGTGGGAGCATAGGATTGAGGGGCCTGATTTCTGATGCCGTTCGTGCTGGTGGCCGACATGTTTCGGGAGTGATTCCCAAGTCACTGATGCCGAAAGAGATTACTGGGGGAACTGTGGGAGATGTTAGAGTTGTCTCTATCATGTACGAGAGGAAGGCTGAAATGGCTCGCGCTGCTGATGCTTTCATAGCCTTGCTCGGAGGTTATGGAACGCTTGAGGAGTTGTTTGAAGTAATCACATGGGTTTAACTAGTGATCCACAGTAAGCCGGTGGGTCTTCTAAATATTGATGGATAATACGACTCGCTTATGTCCTTCATAGATTCAGCTGTGACTGAGGAGTTTATATCCAGTAAGGCCAGACGCATCTTGATTTTAGCACCTTTGCCCAAGGAACTACTCACAAAAATGGAGGAGTTTGTGCCGGAGAGATATGAGCTTGTGACTCAGCTAAACTGGGATGTAAGCGATGTTGGTGGTTCAGATTCTAAACCCAGACATCAAATTGTTGAGTCCACCAGTTGAGGTTGCATAATTTGTCTTTAGTTGTTTTCGTGCCTTTGTACTCTTTGTTTCTTTTATCTTCTGGTATACTCTCGTTTGAAGAGTATTGCCTTGCTTCCTAGCTATCTTATATCTCCCCTGAATAAATTTTGAGGACGAATTTTTTTTGTAAGGTGGGTAGGATTGTAACTCCCTATTCCAGTTGTACGAATTTTATTACGTGAATTTTTGTACTTCAATTTTCAGATCAATTTTTTTTTTCTTCTCTTTGGACTCTTTATATAGAGCCAGAATATTTTTCTAGTCAATTCTATAATTTTTCGATTGGATTTTAAATACAAATTCTAACCCTGATTAATCCTAATCATAATCTTAACCCACTCCCGCTAATCACTCACTCACAGCCAAATCCTGCCTAATTCAACGCCTAACTTTCTCATTTTTCTCCTACTCTACTCTGCCTCCACCACCCTACTACTCCTAATCCCCCCTTCCGTCAACCCCCTCTTCTGTCTTCTTTTACTTTTTTCTACAACTGTCTTCTTCCCTCCTTAATTATATATGCATGCAGCCAACACTTTTTCTCTCCTTATATATTATATATATATACTAATACACATGCATACATGAATGCACTCCCACCTTATATCTATATATATACACACACACACACACACACACACACATGCAGAACCTCCCATCTCTTTCTCTCTCTATTATATATATGCATGCATATCCCCTCCAACTCCTACACACTTTCACTACTGCCTCTCCACACTTCAATTACGCACACCACTCCACATTCTTTTCTTACTCCGAGCTCCATCTCTTCCCTTCTCCGCTACAATCCGAGCTACTTCACCGCATGCACCTCGAGCATTGATGCCATCATCGCCGACCACCTTCGAACCCGAGCTTCATCCAACGCAACCCAACGTCTCCTTGCGGTTATTCACTTCTCACCGCCTTAATCGTCATCTCCTTGTCGTTGTGGTCGCGTTTGCTTATTACTGTAGCTGTTGTGTTGTCGCGTACTTGCATCTCGTAGTACTACCATCGCCTTGTTGCTGCGTTCGCGATCACCGTTGTCGTCACAATTGCATTGCCATTGCCGTGGTATTCTCTTCGTCCTGTTCGCACTCATCGTCACGTTATAAGACAAGTATCTTGTATACTCTTTTTGTTCTCGTGGCAAGTAGTCTAGTTATTATCATGTTTTTTTGTCAAATTCCGTTCTAGTCACTTGTTCCATGCTATATCAACTCAAGAGTGAACCATTAACACATTTCGAATCGTGTTATCGAATATCGAATATTCAACCTTACTATCTCTAAATTTCTTGAACTTGCACTAAGAATTCGACCATGTTCCTGACACTGGATTGAAGATTTTCTACGTGGAAATCGTATCCCATCAAGTCCCGAATCCAGAACATCTTACGGTTTCTCAATCCGATGTAGAGATTGTGAGATATCGCGATTTTAGTACTGTCATGTCGTGAATTTCTGAACCTGCACGGGATCACTAACCAGTCTCTTGTACTGAGAATTCGACCATGTTCCCAATACTAGATCGAGAAACGTTCTACATGAAAATCGTAGCCCTTCGAGTCTAGATATTCAGAACATTACGGTTTCTCAATCCGAAGTATAGATTGTGAGATATCGCAATTTTAGTATTGTGACTCTGAATTTTCAGAATGTGCGCAAAACATCAAAACTAGCGAAGAGTGAATTTGTACGCATAGCTACTGTCTCTAGAATGTGTCGTGTGAATATGCATTGGAACTGGAAGAGAGTTTACTTTCTAGAATCTCTAACGGAATCGGATTTGCTTTTCTGTAACAACGGAAAAGTGAATTTGAATGCAGATATGTGATGTTGTCTAAAAATCCATCTCGACGTTTTTGCATATAAACCTGTTATTTTTCATATTTAATGAACTCGGTGTATTATTGTTCTTATAATAATAACTTGCATATATATAATAGGTTGATAGCATGCATTTTATACCCTTGATAATTCTATGATAACTACTCTCGATACATGTACTCGTTTTATGTCTCATATCCATGATTACTGTTCTTGATATTTTCCTTGATTAAACTGTCTTGATTACACCGTTTCGCTAGTCCTACCAACAGTATGTTCATAATTAATTATAAAAGAATAACAAGCCAGGGTTATAAGGATATGACTTAATAGTGGACAATATAGGGGAGTATACTCGGAAATGGGCCCGTGTTTCTCGAAATAGTGATTCTTGATTCTTGATTACATAATTCTTGGTTACAAAATTCTTTATTCCACAATTCTTGGTTACATGTTGTGATATTATCACTGGAAGACCCGAGTACATAATCCTATAGAATTCACTACTTAAGTCTAAACGTCATATGATTGATATGCACCGAACTTGTGGTATGGGACACAGGATTGCGTGCATTAGATAAGTTAATAAAACAGATAAACTCGAGATTTTCACTAAGCATGATTCTTGATTACATAATTCTTGATTACATGACTCTTCATTACATGACTCTCGATTTTTGATTATATGATTATTAATTAACTGAGCCTAGATTATCAAATGATTATACTTTGAAGTCTTGATTACACTAGCTTACGGTTATTAGTTACATGATCATATTGTCTCAGTTCCTTGCTTCCTTCCATATTGTATTTACACTGCTACTTCTTATTTCTTCCATGTTATATCTTGTTATATTATCCCCTTTTTTATTGCTACTTGCTGCCCAAAGCTTGCTCTAACGGGTACTTTTTCATTTTTTTTCATTGAGTTAATAATTATACAGGTACTAATGGACCGGACGAGCAGACTCTCTAGACGATCGTTGCTGCTTTCTTACTACTTCCTGTTGTTTTTCTTTCAGTCACTATTTTATCTAGTTGTTATAGCGAACTTCTTATCGTACTGTTTTAATTCTGGCACCTTGTATTGCCGGGCATCTTGAGCCGATGTTAATGTATTATCCAGATGATGGTTATTCTATTTCCAGCTTATGTGATCATTATATTTGCCTGCGTGAATGTGTTATTAATATCTTGTTGAGCTTATAATTGTACAGCTTATGGATGATGTATATCATTCACTGGGCCTCAGTTGCGTGCCAGTATTTCTGTATAGTGGGAAGCAGGGTGTGACACCTGGATTAAGGCGAAATCCCCTGTAATGCCCCGATTTCCATATACTGGGAAACCGTGACATAAGCCAGAATATTTTCTTCAATTAGTCATAATACACAGAAAAACAAGAAAATTTAAAACTTTTTATTCAACACAAATGTATTACAAGTCTGAATGTTATACAACTGCAATACATTACAACAGTATTAAAATAATACCTTTACAATCCCAAGTGTTACAACTTTAACAAATTACATCAGAGTATAATGAATGAAGAACAATACTTGGTAATTCCCACTTGGGTACTTTTCTACTGAAAGGTCATCAACATAAATATTGCAGCGGAACTTAAAATGACATCAACGCCTCGCTTTCCTTGCCTTGAGTCCTCCTAAATCTCACACCTGTACTTCTGCGATCCAGTACCTATTGAAGTGGGGACGTCAGTATTCATTGGCGCTTTAAGGCTGATAACTTAGCAGCGAATCTCCCAAACAAACATACAACATAGCAATGTGTCGGTGTAGTTTAAGTGTTCGTGAGTGCTATGACTAGAATCTAATGCAATATTGACTAAAGCTAGGCTGTTCCTATTCTAATGCCAGCAAGTCTTCGAAGCAACATGCAGCCCATACTACATGCGCCCTTCTCAAGATGTCTCTTCATTATAGGGATTTGAACCCGCGTTATGGGTTCTACTCTTGTACTCAACTTGTTTCTGAAGATTAAACATGACTGAGGAGGTGGCCCTACAACGGTCTAGCCCCGCCAGGTATACCAGACCTTCCTCAAATATCTGACAAATCTTTGGAGTTACCGCAAAATCAGGTTAGCTCGAAGCCTCCCAGCCGCCCCCTAGCCAGACCATAGTCTATGGCCCCTCGCCCTTAGATACAAACTAAGACGGAGTTCAGGGGGGTCCATCCCCCTAGCTTCGACAAGAATCGCTCCCACATATCAAGGCACTTCAGAAATTAACAGACGAGATACGAATCCCGTGCTCCCAACTTGTGAGAAGCCACAGACCGTATCCCTTTGACAAGAAGGGTACAACCTTCCTACAAAAACAATCTAAGCATGGTATAATAATTCCTACAACAATCTAAGCATGGTATAATAATTCCTACAACAATCTAAGCATAGATATAAAACCTTCCTACAAAAATATGGTACATAATTTTCCTACAATGATCCAAGCATGGTATATGACTTTCCTACCATAATCTAAACATGGTATACAATTTTTTTTTCCTACAACACAACAAGCATGGCTCTTTTCTACATTGACATACAGCAAATTAGCATGGATATCTATTGCTACTTTAAGCATGGGTTTAAAACAAGAATGTCTATGACTACTTTGACATAACTTTACTTAAGCATGAATATCTACTAACTACTTAAGCATAAACATCTACTACTACTTCATTTAAGCATAACAAAGCATGGATGTACAACCTTTCTACAAAAATATAAACACAATATAAAAATCAACCTATAACTATTTAACCATGGATATCTACTACAATGGGAGCATGGGTTACTACTATACTTCTAAACAAAATATCCATTTACTACTTCAACATAACCTTTATTTATTATTTAGCATAAACATCTACTACTACTTACTTATACTTAAGCACAAGCATCTACTACTTACCTATTTAAGCATAACATCTACTACTATTTTACTTATACTTAAGCATAACATTCATTATTACTAGTCAATCATAAAAAGAAATCTTTTTAACATTCTACAACTAATAACTTAAATTAGTTTCTTTTGTCATACTACCCTAGAATTAGCATCCAAAATGGGTTCTTTTTACATAAGATTTATAAAAGGAAATAAGCAAAATAAAATAAGTAAAGAACCCTCAACTTGGTTCAACCATTCATATGCATACTCTTTAGTCCAAAAGTTCAAGTTGTATGTTCTACAACCCAAAAATGGATGTATACACAAAGTCCATATGCTTATGTATGAGTCCAATATCAAGTCCTACAACCCAAAGTGGGTGTACAATCACCATATGCTTATGTTCATTTTAGTCCAATCAATAACAGAAGAACAACAACTATAACTACAAAAATTCAATCTTTATGTGTTTCATAAGGTTCTATCATTCGTCCCTTTTTATGTGGTTGTTTCTTTATCCATACACCATACCCAATAAGAAACAACACACAACAACACCATCACAAAAACAACCACACCAAAAGAACAAGGAAAACAAAACAAGGAAGATAAGAAGAAGAAGGAACCAAAATAACAAACTCAAACAACAAAAGCAAGTGGAGAAACCCCCACCTTTGTTTCTTGTTGGAAGGACTAGCTAGCACTCCTTCTCCTTCCCCTAAGCTCTTAGAAAACTTCTATGGAACCTACAAATGAAAGCTCTCCTATTAGTCTTTCTCTCTTTCTTTTCCTTTCCTTTCTTTTTGTCTTTGTAAAAGAGACAAGAGGTGGAGTGGGAGGGGGTATTTATAGGAGGGAAGAGGAGGGGGAGAGTGCAAAAGTGAACTCACATTTTTGCCAAAAACCCTCTAGGGTTACATCCGGCCTTGCTTGTAGGTGAGGGAGGGGTGAGGTGGAGGTATGGGCTAGGGTGTGAGGTGGAAGCATGGTGGAAGAGATAAGGTTTCTAGAAGAAGTTTCCTTAATCTCTTATGCATACTTAATCTAGGTTAACAACTTCTAAAAACCCTAAAAGTCTAATAGGTTTTGTCATAACAAGGAGAAGTATTTTGTCCAAAGATACTCAACACACTATTTGTATAATGTACTAATCGACATACTGCATACATGTGTGTATATATATGTGTATACCGAAAATCTTCGCATAATCTGTATAAAAATAATTTAATTTCGGAAATAATAATAATAATAAATTTTATTATTAGTTTGGAAGTTCACGGTACCAATTTGATACAATACGGATGTATACTGACCGGTATATGGGTACAGATAATGTTTATGAACAAACTGGGCGAAAATCACCAAAATTATTTCAATTTTGGAATTAAAACAAAATAATAATAAAATAATAATTTATTCAATGTAATATCCGTCCGGGATATTACAATACTCCCTCCTTAGAATAGTTCTGTCCTCAGAACTACGTTAAGTCAGGAAAACAGACCAACGTTCATGCACTGAATAACCCAGGGAAGGAAAACTTATACTGCTTTTTCGGCTCCTAAGTGGCTCATTCACGAACTGGTTCTCCAAGGAACCCGACCTCAATCCCAAGCTGCCTGCAACTCGGCCAACTCGAGCTCTAACCATGAGTAAATCACTACAATACTTGTGTGACTGATCTCATCATCTAGCTTCTTACTTTCTCCATGGTCTTTGGTTGAGGCTAACTCTTCACCTATCTCGATCCTTTGCACTTCGGTAGCCACTCCCTCCTTAGAATCAGGACGTGGCCTATGAACATCACTTCCGATTTCCAGGATTCTCTCCTGTAATTTGACGCTCCATATATGGTAATTAACAGAACCAATTCTAGAGTCGCCTTCCGCACACACCTCAACTCTTGAAAATAGTTCAGACAAGGAATAAGATGGACCACATTTGAACAAAACAGTCGCATAGATTACATATATATATAAATCCAACTGGTTACAAAAAGTGTTACAACATATCTTACTCCTTAGTCCAAAATAAATTTCAAAATACGACCTTAAGACTTAGTTGCAGTTCCAGACATACTAGTACTAGCTCTCCTGCCATCTTCAGCTTGCCCTTAGTAAGTGCGAACTCTCACTCTTGGTGAATAGACTCCTTCCCTTGTTGCTCATCTCTGGGGCTGATCTGCCGTCACTCCTATGAAGCTGGGGACAGTCTGGTCGGATGTGACCAATCCTCCCACATTTGTAACATATACGGGTATCCATCTGGGGGTTCTTCCTCAGGCACCGGTTCATGAAATGACCTTGCGCACCACATTAGAAACAACTTCCTGGTTTGGTGCCTCCAAGTTTGCCCTTCGTTTTCTGAATCTTCTGCTTCTGACCTAGGTCCTCGGACCCTGATGCTGTTGTAGATCTCTTCCTCTGTAGTCGTGGACAGACTGATTTCTTGTGCCCAACTCCCTCACAGAGGTGGCACACTACAACCTTGGTGGTTTCCGGGATTTGCTCCCATTCATAATGTAGTCGTGCCAATCTGGAATCAAGGTGTCCTTGCTCCTTTGCTAAGCCTGCTAATATAGCTCCGCAAGCTTGACTTAGTTGCCTAGTTTTACGTCCATTCCTAGTCCTGTGCTTCCTCAGCTTCTTCATTTCTTGGCGTATGCTGGCTGCCGCCACAGTGCGCTGATATACACTTAGCCCCTGCGGTGGTGAAATCTCCTCCGGCTCCTCAGAATTGTCGATCCTATCGCTTCTTGTTCTACGAGACATCTGGCAGAAAGGAAAAATGGGATACACATAGCATCATATTGTGATATTGCAAAATAACATCCATTCATCTCATCACGCATAAGACTCGTAGAGAACATAAAACTAAACTTCATTCATCATAACCGCATATCTTACATAAGCATCATCCTTCCTGCATCTATATTACATAAGTAGGAAATCAAAACCTCAAAATAACAAAATAGTCTACGAGCACCCAACCACCTAGTTGGTACTGCTAGTGCCCTCTGCTGGGCCCCCTCCAGTCAGCATTGCCCGTAATTGCGTGACCTGCTCCTGAAGTTCCGTGCATCGGCGCTCCATGCGCGCAAACTATGCACGGTAGCTATGATTCAGGATCACCATCCTGCGCTGGGCCCTCGCATTGGCACTCCGTAACCTTGCTACTTCCTTCCCTTGGTGGAAGCCCACAAATTCACATGAGTCCATCTTGCTCTCAAGACAAACATGGGATCACGTCAAAGTTGATATATTGTGGAAGACCTACTGGAAGGTCTGCTCTACAAAGGTAAGATGGGGAGGTGGTGGTACTAGGACCTGGCCTCCTAAAGGGGCATCCCCTGCTTCGGCAGCTGTGGGGGTCCCGTTGGCCAATCCGGCCCCAACTGGTGACTCCCCCCCCCCCCCCCCCCCCCCCCGCTGAGATGGGCTCTGAGTTTGAGTCCATCTCGATCACGACCCCGTGACCCCATCCATTTCCCGTGGGAAATGCTCCGTCCGTCATCCTGCAAGGAGTGGACACGGAAATTAGCATAGATATGGAAACATCATAAAACATAAGTTGAAAGAAACAACAATATGAATTATAATTGTCTACCACTAGCTAAGACCCGACTCCTAAAAGGCATACAAGTTTAATTTTCCTACTGTGTTGGATTGTAAATTGAAGTCAGCTCTGATACCACTCTGTAACGCCCCGATTTTCATATACTGGGAAACCGTGACATAAGCTAGAATATTTTTTTCAATTAGTCACAATACACAGAAAAACAGGAAAACTTAAAACTTTTTATTCAACACAAATGTATTACAAGTCTGAATGTTATACAACTGCAATACATTACAACAGTATTAAAATAATACCTTTACAATCCCAAGTGTTACAACTTTAACAAATTACATCAGAGTATAATGAATGAAGAACAACACTTGGTAATTTCCACTTGGGTACTTTTCTACTGAAAGGTCATCAGCATTAATATTACAGCGGAACTTAAAATGACTTCGACCCCTTGCTTTCCTTGCCTTAAGTCCTCCTGAATCTCGCACCTGTACTCTGCAATCCAGTACCTATTGAAGTGGGGACGTCAGTATTCACTGACGCTTTAAGGCTGATAACTTAGCAGCAAATCTCCCAAACAAACATACAACATAGCAATGTGTCGGTGTAGTTTAAGTGTTCGTGAGTGCTATGACTAGAATCTAATGCAATATTGACTAAAGCTAGGATGCTCCTATTCTAATGCCAGCAAGTCTCCGAAGCAACATGAAGCCCATACTACATGCGCCCTTCTCAAGCTGTCTCTTCATTATAGGAATTTGAACCCGTGTTATGAGTTCTACTCTTGTACTCAACTTATTTCTGAAGATTAAACATGACTGAGGAGGTGGCCCTACAACGGTCTAGTCCCGCCAGGCATACCAAACCTTCCTCAAATATCTGACGAATTTTTGGAGTTACCGCGAAATCAGGTTAGCTCGAACCCTCCCAGCCGGCCCCTAGCCAGACCGTAGTCTATGGCCCCTCGCCCTTAGATACAAGCTAAGACGGAGTTCGGGGGGTCCATCCCTCTAGCTCTGACAGGAATCGCTCCCACTTATCAAGGCACTTCAGAAATTAACAGACGAGATACGAATCCTGTGCTCCCAACTCGTGAGAAGCCACACACTGTATCCCTTTGACAAGAAGGGTACAACCCAATAACACCGCCTAATGCAGGCCTATAGGACAGGTCGGATCATAAGGAATCACCCTTAACACCAACTCCTTCCCTTTGACGAAAGGTAAAGGTTAAGTAGTAAAGACATAAGTTACTACCCTAACAATGTCACTAACTCTAAACAAACTGAGGGATGACAACAGAATTTACACAACATGCTGAGTCTTTAGTTTAGACTTCGCAAGACAACTCTACCAGGATTTCAGGAACGAGGTCCTCCTTGCCATTCGAGGCGCCCCTAGGACCGAACAACCAGTCGACGACTCTGCCCAGGAAGAGAAAAACCAGGGAAACAAGTCGCATGGCTCGTGTAACACCCCAAAATTTTTTTTTGAAAATTAAACCTCGAAATTTCATTCTTTCAATTTCTATATCACTTTAAACATAAACTAAGAAAGTTATATTTCAGAGAAAATTTTGGCAGAGTCTCCCCTGTAAATTTTACCCCGAAACACAGATAGCTTACGGAATTCTGCTCAAAATTCCGTAGCTCACAAAACACATAATAATTTTACGGGCTCCCCAGGCCAAAATGAGCAGATACACACAGGCAATATAATATAATGCTCTGGGGGCCAAACTCATAATAGATTATCAAATATCAATTAAAAACTATAAATTTCTTTGAAAAACGAGGTAAAATTTTAGAAAAATCCTTGTAAAACCTACCACAGAGCCTGGTACTCCACAACGAGATGGGTACGGGTCACAAACATACCATACCACCTCACACTATACTCATCATCGTCATATACATGCTTATACATCGATAATACAATTTAGATCATAAATTTTACTATTTACAAAGCTAATTACTACAAATTTTTAAAATAAAACTTTATCCTACCAATCCACACCTCACCTTTGCACTGATGAGAACCTGCAACAGTAGGGGATCTAAGGTGGTCCTCAGACTCCCCTAACCCCCCAAACACTAAGGGGTCAGCCATTTCTGGTGTGAGTATAGTTATTAATCTAATAACAAATTAAAATAGTAAAAAGAAAATAATTTAAACTTACAAATACCAAGTTAAGATAATGCTATCCGAATCCTGAACACAACAACATCATCAATACGACGATATATCAAATACTTTGCCAATCCTGCATTCAACTATTTAATTATCCATAACTTCACACATTTAACTATATGCTTCACATCAACGTCATATATATATCCTTATCTTACATTCGCATAATACGAATATTCATCTTTCCACATTTATTGTCATATCAGCATTTCACTATTTATATGAATATAACTACATGATGTTATTATATCATTTCCCCAACTCTATTTAGCCATGCGCTTCATTTACTTATATTATGTCATCAACACACACATTCATCCTGGAAGTTGTGCCAAGGCAGGTAGTTCCCACCATTCTCACGGAAATAGCGGGCGAGTAGTTCCCCGACACACTTCCAAGGTACACAAACTCTTATCACAACATACTTTCTTAAATAACCATTTTCATAACCAATCACATAATACGGGTATTTATTTTATTGTACTATATCACGTATCACATCATAAACATATGCATTCATGCCCAAAATACCATATTCATTCATGTCATATAACACAAACATAACATCTCATTACACAATACCATTCACTCGCATTTCATCACATCATTAATATATCGCTTATGTGAATGCTCATTCTTATTGCATCAAAAGCGTGTTTTATAACTCATCCTCATCCCGTTTATCACTTTAGTTGTTTCTCATTCTTATAAGTAATATATCTTATCATCATTTTCACTTATAATTCAAGTCACCATTAATATCATTTTCATTCTCAACAATTTATACTCCACATCCCAAACATAGTTTGGACAATAATATATCACACCCCAAAGCCGATAGCTTGGGTAATAATCACCGCACCCCAAACACATAGTCTGGGTAATATCACATCACATCTCAAGCCGAAAGCTTGGTTATTAATTCACTTCAATTACTTTTTATCTTCACTTTACTCTACTTCTCATTTTCATCAATCATTACCACTATTATATCAACTCACCCTGCGAATTATGCCAAGGCAGGTAGTTCCTACCATTTCCACAGAAATAGTGGGCAGGTAGTTCCTTGACACAATTCCAAGGTACAACTCAAATCAACTGTATTTTACTTTAATGATCACACACATAATACAATTACTTCGTATTATTCATAAGAACACATGTCTATTCTATTATTATCATTTTAAATTAACCACGCACTGATTTTATCACTTCTTTTCATACACTAACTCATAACTCATTTTCTTTCACATTTACTTCATTCACAACCACTTTCTTTCCCATACACAATTCATATTTCACTGTCCACTTTCTTTTCCATACTCAATTCACATTTCACTTTCCACTTTCTTTATTACCACATTGATTATTAACACTTATTTATTTTATTAGTTTGTCGACCAGTGAGCCACAGTATCCCAATATACTGAAAGCCGACAGCCCAGTAAAACACGTGGATCGATGCTCACACAGAGTCTTACACGTCCGAGGCTACGTCTTCCTCCTAGCCGAACTAGCGAGGGAACACCGCACCCCAGATAAACTGGGTACTTCCTCGCGACATCTGTCATCGAGGGAAAAACACCGCACCCCAGGTAAACTGGGTACTTCCTCCCAGCCGATAGCCAGGAGGGAAAAACACTGCACCCCAGATAAACTGGGTACTTCCTCGCGACAGCTGTCATCGAGAGAAATCGGGCCTCAAGCCGATAGCTTGGGCAAAAAACACCGCACCCCAGATATATAGGGTACTTCCTCCCAGCCGATAGCCAGGAGGAAAAAACACCGCACCCCAAGCCGGTCCTTGGGTATTAGGAGGTCTAGCCCAAACCCCCAGGATTGCTATAGGTATTGGTCAACAAATCATCTGTTATTAGCATTAATCATTTCATCTTTCCATCTTACTTTATCAACACACGCATTTCACTTATGAATTCAATAATTGCCACCACCTTGACTTTATTCACATGAATTAATAACACATTTTATTAACACGTACCATCTTATCTTTTATCTTACCATTTAATGCATATCCAGTGTCCACGATATTAATCATCATATTATTATACCACATTATGCATACACCCTGTCATCCAACACATAAGCTCATAATATCATATCAATGCATATTATTAATGCGCCAAGATTATAATAGTAATAAAAGAACTACATTATGTTATTCCATATCGTAAAAGTATCAAAATGTATACTTCATCACATTATAATATCAATTATTATCCATTAATTCACTTCAAACCTAATTATAATGTAAACATATACCCACTTACTAATTTCATCAATTATCACATCCCGAGTCAATATCATGATATATATATGTACACAAACATACACCATGCATGCGGGTTTCCAAGAAAAGGGGTCAAAATCATTTATTTCCTCTAATTAAATCTCATAATATCCAATTATAACATACTAGCTCATACATCATGTTTCATATAAGTAAAATCACCTATAAGGGCTTATATGCCCCAAAACATGCACAAAACGTGCACTATAATTACACGGATTTTCAAAACATGATCACAATCACTAATTTCATCTAATTACATCTTATAACATCCATCCATAGCATGCTAGCCCATACACCAGGCTCCGCATATACCCAATTACCTATATCGGCCTATATACCCCAAAAATATGCACAAAACATGCACGGGTAAAAATATGCATAAACGATTTAATATATATAATTTTTATACTTCAACACGTCACATTAACCCATAATATAGGTTTTGTATACTTAAAATAGTTAATTTCCTCAAATATCACAAAAACTCAATTTCGGGCCCTTAAAAATCCGTATTTTCTTTCAAAATCAGTTTTTAATATAACTTCTATGAAATACATCACAAAGCCACGAAATTCGGCTACAATATAAAATATTTATAAATAAAACATACTCACCTGAAGGATCGAGCAAACGATGTCCCACGTCCGTCCTGTAGCCAGTCGAAGTTCGACTTTTTCCACATAAATAGGAAATTATAGGACCGATTAGCTTAAAACTCAAAACTCGGCCTACGAACCTCCAAACTCGAATCCGTCTTCACCCACACGTTACAAATGACCTAAGTAGCCGAGCTACATCGACGGATTTCGAATTTGGGTCCCAATACAAACATTCCCTTATTGATCGGAGGCTTTCTAATAAGAAAAATTCATATTTTCTAATTTCTTTAATCCTCTGTTTTCTAATCTCACATATTAGGATTAATAATAATAATGAGACTCAACTACACCTCCGAACCCATCAAATTCTCACCTAAATCTCGCTCGGACATTTCATCGTACACCCGGCGTGCACTTTTCACCTATAGTCTATCTCACTCAATTTTATTGAGCTTAA
Source organism: Hemerocallis citrina (assembly GCA_017893485.1). Classification (NCBI taxonomy): domain Eukaryota; kingdom Viridiplantae; phylum Streptophyta; class Magnoliopsida; order Asparagales; family Asphodelaceae; genus Hemerocallis; species Hemerocallis citrina. Next base: position 124,880,225 of record CM030366.1, read on the forward strand.
GCATATAAGAAATCATCCTAAATTCATATTAATACTTTCATAATATTCTACACCCTCATATGCATTTTTTACAATTATTAGGATCGAGTTTTCTACCCGATTTCACAAACCCTATAGTTCAAGTTTATGCCACAATCACTACTCCCCATTTTATTCTAATGGCTCACTACAATTTTTACCACCATACAAAAGATAATTCTTATATATATAACTCTATTTTACAAACCCAAAACCTTAATTTACTAACAACTTGTAATTTCTCTAACAACCCACTAATTCCTCAAATCTTCCACTTCCAACACCTCTAAATCTCTCTACCATCATAATCCTACTCAATAAAACTAACCACACTTAATTTTATACGAATAAATAAAATAGGGTATATCTTTTCGGAATCCTTTTGAAAATCTGACACTTCCACGATGTAGAGAACCCCTCAATTAGCATACCCCTCAGTTTAATTTGAAAACTGCGGAGAAACGAGGTGGATTCGGGTGGGAGAAGAGGAGGCCAATGGGTTCTTGTGATCGGGAAAGAAAAAGAAGGGATCGGGAAAGAAAAAAAGAAAGGAAGGAAGGAGGAAGGAGGAGAGGGGGGGTTTGGAAAAATTTTAATAATAAATATATAATTAAAGGGCTATTAACAAATAAACCCCCAAGACTCTGAAATATTTCAAATAACTCCAACCCTATACTTTAATAATACCAACAATACAAAATACACTAAATTGATCGCATAATAATCTCCCAAAATTTATAAAATAAAATAAAAATAAACAATATCTCTTCACATAAAATTTCAACTCGTAGCTTTTATCTATCAATAATACCAATCTATCACAAATATCCGTACCAGTATCAATATTTAAATAAAATACATCAAAAATAATTTTCACCCCTCAAAATATATAAAAACAGGCATTTCTGGTATTTCACAAATTCGAAGTGTTACAGCTCGACCCGAACTCTGATGATGGATGACGATGTCCTTAGGCAACTCCAGGAGATGGAGAATTGCCTCGCCCGGATCGGCGAGGGAGGAGAAAATCCAGTCGGGGGTACTGTCCTACGGAACCCCGTTCTCCATTCGAATCCTTGACGCCTCAATCCCAAGGAACTTCTGACCTTCTCAGTTCGAGACATACGATGGAGAGAGTGATCCAGCTGATCACATAGAGTGTTTAAAAATCCTCATGATGATTCACAGCACCTCGGATCATCTCATCTATCGAGCGTTCCCCGCCACTTTGCGTGGTCCGGCAAGGGAATGGTTCTCAAAACTTGCCCAAGCTCGATCTTCTCTTCTGAACAGCTCGAAGTAAACTTTCTCACTCACTTTGTGACCAGTCGCAAGGTCGAGAAGACGAGCGCATCACTTCTGGACCTTAAACAGAAGGAAGGAGAGTCCTTGCAGGGTTTTTTGTGGAGGTTCACCACCGAGGCCAGGGCAGTCTCTTCCCTTGATGCTAGCATCACATCTGCGGCTTTCCGACATAACGTTCGCCATGGCCAGCAAAAGGCCTCCCTGGTGAAGAAGCCCCCGATCGATTTTCCTGACCTCCTTCACAAGGTCGAAAAGTACATTCGAGCTGAAGAAGCTCCTCACCCCTGAAGGTCTGACTGAAGCCCCCTCTAAGGGGAAGAGGAAATTAGATGGTCCAGAGCCCATGAAGAAGTCCCAAAAAGATCTCCCTGGTAAAAAACTACCACCATCGGTCCCCCGCTTCGAAAAGTTCACCCCGCTGATTCATAGCGTGTCGACCATCCTTATGGAGATTGAGGACAAGGGGATCGTCCACCATCTTCCTCGACCTAACAACAACAAGAAAAGGGACCAAAGATTTTACTGTCGGTTCCACCGGGACCACGAACACAAAACTGATATGTGTCGTGCCCTCAAAGAAGATATCGAGGCCCTCATCCAGAGGGGTTACCTAAGGGAATTCACTTGAACCAATCAACGAGACCAGTGGGCTTCGCTTCCTCCTCGAGCCACCGGTCGGCGTCTTGAGGCGAAACCCGAGCCTAATGAGGTAGGAGGGCCGGCCATCCTTCAATGTGTTCACGGTGGCCCCTTGGGGGGAGAGTCGAATACTTCCCGTAGGGCCTTTGTACGGGAGTTTAACTTGGTCCATGACCACCCACCCCCCATGGAGCAAAGTCTAGTGATCTCATTCTCCAACAATGACTTAGAAGGTGTCCGACTACCTCACTGTGACGCCTTGGTGATCATCCTTGGCATGGTGAATCATGAGGTTCACTGTATCCTCGTTGATAATGGAAGTTCGATGAACATCCTATTTCTTGCCGCATTCGAAGCGTTCAAACTCTCTCGAGAAAGACTGAAGCCAGCGGGGTACACATTGCATGGGGTTTCAGGCACTCCTGTACAGATTGAGGGGATCATTACGCTCGACGTCATAGCTGGAATAGTCCCGAACATCCGAACAGAAGCCATGGACTTCATGGTAACAGAAGCCATGGACTTCATGGTGGTCAATGTCAAAGCTGCCTACAAAGTGATTCTGGGTAGGCCCAGCCTCTGTTCCCTTCAAGAGATACCATCCACATACCACTTAAAGATGAAATTCCGTACTGACCACAGAGTTGGCGTGGTCCGAGGCAATCAAGAATCGGCCAGGTCTTGCTACATAGCTACGGTGGGAAGCGAAGTTTTTTTCCCTCAATGCGGTCGAACTTCTGTCCGACAAAAACTCATTGGGCTCCGAGCCCATCGACTAATTGGAAGAAATCTCCTTCACGGAGGAGGACAGATCTAAGTGGTTCTGAGTGAGCCAGTCTCTCGCCCCAGACCTAAAACTGGCCATCACTGACTGCATCAGGCGGAATGTTGATCTCTTCGCCTGGACGGCGTCAAATATGCCTGAAATCTCAGAGGACCTCATCATGCACCGATTGAGTGTCCACCAGGATTCAAAGCCTGGCCAGCAAAAGCACTGTAAATTCACCCCCGAAAGGCAGCTGGCAACCAAAGAAGAAGTGAACAAGCTAATCTCGGCTTGTTTAATCCAGGAAGTCAGCTATCCCGAATGGCTCGCCAACGTAGTGATGGTGAAGAAACCAAGCGTGAAGTGGATGATCTGCATAGACGTAACAGACCTCAATAAAGCCTTCCCCAAAGATCCATTCCCCCTTCCGAGCATCGACGCCTGATAAATGCAACTTTCGGCCACGAACAGTTGAGCTTCATGGACACCTTTTCAGGCTACAACCAAATCAGAATGTTCTCCCTGACATCCCAAAATTGCCTTCATGACTGACCAGGGCTTATACTGTTATCAGGTCATGCCATTCGGGCTAAAGAACACTGGTGCTACCTACCAGAGGCTCGTCAATCGGGTGTTTAAGAAACAAATAGGTCGGAACATGGAGGTCTATGTCGACGACATACTCGTCAAAAGCAGCAGAGGCCAAGAACACGTCACTGATCTAGAGGAAGCCTTCAGAGTCCTAAGGTCCCACAACATGAGACTTAACCCCTCCAAATGTGCCTTCGGCGTCACTTCATGAAAATTTCTCGGATTCGTCGTCAGCCAGCGAGGCATTGAGGCGAACCCCGAGAAGTGTAGCACCCCAAATTTTCGATATGATATCTCAAAAATATGTGGCACAATTCTCAGCATCTACCTCAATGTAATAGTAAACATAGCCAAAGATAGATTAAATTTTTTATTACACAAATTCTTTACAAAGCACAGTAGAAATTAAACACCTTGAATTTCAATTTTTTTCTTTTACACCACATTCTTTTACAATTTGCATAAGCCATATTATCATTCTACCACATGTATCCAAATCCCAATGCTATAGGTACCTACCTGTAAAATATAAGGCTAGAGATAACCCTAACCCCCAAAACTACGGGGTCTGCCAGAACGGTGTGAGTGATATCAAAATAAATACAATATAAATAAAATATAAAGAATAAAGTCATAATCAACACATACCAACAGTACTAACGAATGGAATATGAAATAACAATAAATAAGGCACGAAAACTTCAAGTGAAGCTAAGCTAAGTGTCAAGTGTAGGGAACAAGAAAACAACTTGCACGAAACCAAGTCAAGAAAACACAAATACAGTATGATGACTCTCTAATCCATACTTGTCGGATTCTATGCATTTCATACTACATAGGTCTGGTGCAAGCCATTATCGTTCTCCACTTCATAGGGTTAGATCCCTCTTTATGCAACTAATCCTACTACGGTGATAGAAACAAGATCCAGAATACTCCGCGAATAGGCATCACAACCCTCGATGCGCAAGCATCATGTAAGAATAGCTCAAAAATCGGAGAATCACCTCCTTGTCGTGTACCCCATGAATAGGCCTGTCGACTCTCAACGTTCAGGTACATAAGTACATTCCGTGAATAGGCCCGTCGACCCTCGACACGCGAATGCACTCGTATGTTCAGTGAATAGGCCTGCAGACCCTCGATACGCGAACATACCAAATGTCCTCTCGAGACAGAACAACACAAGTCCTAGAATATACTTACGTTTTTCAAGTTCCATCACATCTCCACTAGTGCCTGTCCTTAGGTTGATTAAGATTAAAACACAAATTCCCCAGCTTTAGAGTTAGTGTATCCTGCCGGACTTAATTCCACAAAACTGTAACACCCTAAATTTTTTTTTAAATAATGATTTTGAGATTTATAAATGAATTAAAAGTATTTTTGGTGATTTAATAAATATTTTCTGAAATTTATCTTTTTACACGTGCAAAACACGTGCAAATATTTTTTTGGGAAGCTCAAAGTCATAAATTCTTTTGGGGGAAACTATTATTTATTAGTAGGGATTATTTATGAATTTTATGGATTTTTCTGATAATTATTTGGCATATTTGCAAATATTACAAAAAATAGGGGATTTTGTGCAAAATTACCACTTGGAGTAAAAACTCCAGATTTTCGGATTTCTGGGTTGAGCATGATGCTCAGAGGTAAAAATTCTACCCTTTTGTTTTAATAGATTTGGTTTATTGCGCAAATTTTCTTAAAGAAGGGTCTTTTTTGCAAAATTGCCACTTAGAGGCAAAAATTATAAATTTCGTTTTCTCGGTTTGAAAAAAGTGCCGGCCAGGTATGGAGTAGTTATTTTTTATTTTTAACTTAAATTGAATTGGTTTATCTTATTTCCAAGTATAAGGATTTTTATATGTAAAGATATACTCAAAAGGGATATTTTGTAAATCTATTCAAAAACCCTAATAACCATATTACCGGCCTATTAAAGAGTAGTGCAGCCATCTCTTCGCTGCATTACACAAAGGGTTTTCTTTATTATTGATTTCTTGAAGTTTCGAAGCGAGGATCTTGGTTTTCTTGCGAAAGGAATGACTTTTTTTTATCTTTTATTACTTCATCAGTTGATTCTTCAAAAAAATGTGAGTGACATATGTTTGATTTCTTACTGATCTAAGTATGTCGTACATGATGATTTGTCTATTAGAAAGCATGTTAGGGATTGTATTTTGATATAATGAATTGTTGATAAGTGGATGAATAAAAATTTAATGTTTTTCATGAAAACTATGCTTGTGATGATTAAAACTACATATAGATGGCTTGAGATTGTTAAAGAACCTAATAGAAATAATGAGTAGGTATTTTTTCCTTCATATGCTTCATGATTTGATTGAGTTTAATGAGTCGTATGATGGATATTGCATGAAAGTGAACAAAAATTTGACCTTTATTGTGTATGTGTGCATATAACCTATTCTTGATATTTTGAGGAGTGAAACTTGATTCATTGCATGTTGTAACCACTTATATTCATGGGTTAACTATTGTTAGAATTTTTATATGTGTTTAATGAATTACAAGATGAGTTATTGAATCAAAAGATCAAGTTTTGAGTGAAATAGGAGTTGGTTAATTTCGGGTCGGATGCTTAATGGGCCGAAATTGGGATTTTGTGATTTTTTTGAAGTTTTCAATTGGATTTGAGTTGTTTTGGTACTAAGATTGTTTTGAACATTATACCCCTTCTAATTAATGAGACTTTGATGCTTTAACTGAAGCAAATATACACATATACACACTTACATACATATATGCACTGTTTTGAAGAATTTTTGTGAAAATTACTCTTTTGTGATCTTGATGTGATTTTGAATTGTTTTATAAACTCCGGTATGTTATACAAGTCGTGTTTGATCATCTTAGGAATTTAGTTTTCGAAATTGGTGATTTTACAAAGTATAATTGAAGAATCAGTAAAGAGGTGCACAAATATTAAAGCTACAGATTTTTGAACATGATAGTCAACTGCACCTATTTAACACATGAAGTGACGGTCGATTGACAATTGTGGATTTTCGGATTTTGGTATGACAATCGACCGCTATCTTTTTGAACTGATATTACGGTCGACTATCAGCTGTGCTGATGGGTTGTTTTATTGAGTTTTCTTCGTTTTTCTTGAATGATTATTTCTTCCATATTATGGATTATTGATTTAATGTTTTAGATGACGTTTTTACTACAGATTACAGAATTTTACAGAGAGTTATAATTTGATTATAATATAATTTAAATTGTATTTCTACGACCTTATAAAGTGAAATATACATGGTTTTTGAAGAAATTGATGTTTTTGTGATTTTCTACGACTTCAAAATATGATTCTCAGTTATTTAACGGATTTAATACTTTATTTCAAATTCTGAAATCAGTGAGTATATTAAGTGAATTTGGATTTGTTGATTTTTAGAAGTTTTTTTAATATGAGAGTATTGATAATGAAATTTAGTTTTAGTGTTGATGGTTGAGTTGTGAGTCACTAAAGGGTGAGTGGGACCCTAGTACACCGGCAGTTGAGATCTTGTGGTATGGCCAGTTGTGGCTTTGTTGTTGATCAGTTAGTTAAGTCCGGTAGGAAACACCAACTTTAGGAGATTCGTAATTAATTAATTAACTTAATAAGATAAGGACAGGAACTAGATGGTGATGTGATGAAATGAGTGCAAACGTGAGTTATGGACTCCAGGATGATCCACGGAGTGAGATAATCCCCACTATTCTGGGACGATGACTAAAATAGGTCACAGAATGATCCATCGTGAGTGGATTGGTCTTCAGTATTCCAAAGACGAGAGCGATGCTCATGGAATGTTTGTGCAATGAGGGTTCCAGGATGACCTGCGGAGGGAGGCATTCCCCAGTATTCTGGGACGATTGCTGAAATAGGTCACAGAATGATCCACGTGAGTGGGATTGGCCTCCAGTATTCCAAGAGCGAGAACAGATACTTGCAAAATGTCTAATTCTCGTAGGAGTTATTGGGTAGGATTAGTTGCATAACGAGAATTTAACCCTATAAAGTGGAGAACGATAAGGGCTTGCACCGGACCTATGTAGTATGGAATACATAGAATCTGACAAGTATGCATTAGAGAGTCATCATATTGCATTTGTATTTTCTTGACTTAGTTTTATGCATGATGTTTTCTGTTTTCTTACACTCGACACTTAGCTTAGTTTCACTTGATGTTTTCATATTTTATTTATTGTTAATTCACATTCCATTCGTTATTACTGTTGGTATGTGTTGTTTATAACCTTATTTTTCATGTTTTATTTATGTTGCTTTTCTTTTGATGTTACTCACACCGTTATGGCTGACCCCGTAGTTTTGGGGGTTAGGGTTATCTCTATCCTCATGTTTTACAGGTAGGCACCTATAGCTTTGGGATTGGATGCATGTAGTAGATTGGTTATGTGGCTTATGTAAATTGTAAAAGAACTAGATTTTCCGGTGGGCACGTGCCTACGGCACGTCTTCAGAACAATACAGCATATGAAGAGCATTGTAAACAGTAAATCAACAATTATGTAGTTCAAGTTTGAATAGTATGAAAATAATTAGTTATAAATAAAATTCCATGTTTATATATATATATATATATATATATATATATAGAGAGAGAGAGAGAGAGAGAGAGAGAGAGAGAGAGAGAGAGAGAAATAATTAAATAAATAAAGGAGTTGTTTTGGGGGGATTTGAATTTGAGTTTTGGGGGAAAACTTTGTGGGGGGGGGGGGGGGGGGGGGAGATCTGGGCCTTTGATTTTGGGGGGATTGAAGGAAAGCCACTTGATAGCTTTCCTTGTGTTTTATTATATAGATGTATTGTAAAACAAAGAATTGTAATTCAAGGTGTTTAATTTTCCGCTATGCTTTGTAAAGAATTGATGTAATAAAAGTTGAAAAACTTATCTGTGTTTTGACTATGTTTACTATTATATTGAGGTAGATATTTGGAATTGTGCCACGTATTTCTGAGATATTATAATAGAAATTCAGGGCGCTACAGAAAACAACCCCAAGACCCAACTGGTCAAAATCCACAAAATCTCATTTGCCAGTTCACAGGAATCCCACTCAATTCCTAGAGATTCACAAATCGAATATCAACACAAAATCTTTCGATAAAACTCTCAATCTCATTATCAAAACGTTTATATCATTGAAAACTTCTTTAATCAACAAAATCAAAATTCATTCAATATACTCACAAATTACTGAAATAAAATATTAAATCCATTAAATAACTGAGAATCATATTTTAAAGTCGTAAAAAATCAAAAAACATCAATGCCTTCGAAAACCATATATATTTCACTTGATAAAGTCGTAGAGATACAATTTAAATTCTATTATAATGAAAATATAACTCTCTGTAAAATACAGTAATCTGTAGCAAAAAAATCATCTAAAATAGTAGGTGAATAATCCATAAATTCGAAGAATTAATCGTTCAAGAAAACAACAAAAAACTCAAGAAAACAGCACCTACAGTAGCTGTCGATCGACTGTCAAAGACAGTTAAAAAAGCAATGGTCGACCGACATACCAAAATTCAAAAATCCGCTAATTGACAGTCGACCGTCGATTCATGTGTAAAATCTGGACAGTTGACCGGCATGTTCAAAAATTGACAGTTTTAATATTCTTGCACATTTCGACTGATACTTCATTAAATCTTTGTAAAATAATAAATTTGCAAAAAAAAATTTCTGAGATGATCAAATACAACTTATCTAACCTACTGGAGTTTATAAAGCTAATTAAAACCACATCAAATTCATAAAAGAGCAATTTTGACAAAATATCTTCATATGAGTATATATATATATATCTGTGTGTGTGTGTAGGTGTGATTAAGCATCAGTAAAACATGAAGTAACATCATATATAGGTAGTATATCATTCAAATCCATCTCATTATCCAAAACAACTCAAGATTTGATCGAAATTTCACAAAAAACATCAAGGTCAGTTTTGGCCTGCACACTATAGACCCGAAATCAATGTCCTTGTTCAATTCATTCAGACTTGATCTTTTTGATGCATAAAACTCTTTGCAACTCGTTATACACATACCCCAACTGATTATGTTAGTTTACCCCTTGAATATATGCAATTACAACATGTATTAATCAAGTTCTCCTCATTAAAACTTCATAACAGATCATATATGTACACACATTCAGTAAAGAACCCTACTTTATTCACTTTTATGCAATAAACATCATACAACTCTTCATACTCAACTAAATCAGTAAGAATATGAAAGAAAACAACATACCCATGATTTCTATTAAGTTTTTAACAATCTCAAGTCATCTATATAGGGTTTTAATCATCAATGGTATAGTTTCATGAAAAGATTCAATTTTTATTCATCCATCCATCAATAATTCATTATATCATCATAAAATCATCTTACACACTTTCTAATAGACAAATAATCACATACAACATGCATAGAACAATAAGAAAGCAAACATATGTCACTCACCTATTGAAGAATCAACCGAAATAATAAAGAGAATAAGAAAAGTCCTTCCTTTCGCAAGAAATCCAAGATCCTCACTTCGAAACTCCAAGAAATAAATAATGAAGAAAACTCTTTGTGTAGTGAAGCAAAAAGACGGCTGTACTTCTCTTTTAAATAGGCGGAAATTAGCTTCTAGGGTTTTGAGAACATTTTGCAAAATATACCTTTTGAATATATCTTTACATATATAAATCCCTTATACTTGGAATTTAGATTAACCAATTCAATTTAGGTTTAAAATAAAAAAACTGATCTGATATGGTCGGCACCAATTTCAAATCCAGAAAAACAAATTTTGAAATTTTGGCCCCTAAGTAGCAATTTTGCAAAGAGACCATTCTTTAAGAAATTTGCAAAATAACCCAAATCTATTTTTAAAAAAAAGTAAAATTTTCACCTTTGAGTTGGCTAGCCATCATGCTCAGCCCAGAAAAACAAAATTCTGGAGTTTTTACTCTAAGCGGTAATTTTGCACAACAACCCATTTTTCGTAATATTTGTAAATATGTCAAATAAATATTAGAAAAATCCAGAAAATTCATAAATAAAACCTACTAATAAATATTAGGTTTCCTCAAATTAATTTCTGTATTTAAACTTCACAGGAAAATATTTGCACGTATTTTGCACCTGTAAAAAGATAAATTTCAAAAAATGTTTATCAAATCACCAAAAATTATTTTAATTCAGTTATTAATCTCAAAAACATTATTTAAAAATCTATGGTATTGCATCACTCTCTCCTTAGAATATTTCTGTCCTCAGAACTACTACTAATAGGGACCAAACAATATAAGCAAAGAGAAAAATGCAATTACATAAATGGAAATATAGTTTAAAGAATACAGTCATACCAGAGAATATAATTTAACCAAAAAAATACAATCATACAAAAAGCTCAGGAAATCCTTTTGCATGCGATCCTCTAGCTCCCAAGTAGCTTTCTCAAACTGCTGGTTCCTCCACAATACCTTGATCATAGGTATCACCTTATTCCGCAACACCTTCTCCCTACGATCAATAATCTCTACAGGCTGCTCCTTGAAACTCAAGTTCAGCTGTAGACCTTCAGGAACTTCAACTAACTGATGATTCTGATCCGGCACATACTTCCTCAACATCGACACATGGAACACATCATGCACCTGTGCCAATTCCTCCAGTAGCTCCAGCTTATATGCCATTTTACTAATCCTCCCCAAAATCCTGTATGGCCCAATGTTCCTTGGTGCCAACTTTCCTCCCTTTCCAAACCTAATCACTCCTTTAGTCGGAGACACCTTGAGAAAAACTGCATCCCCAACCTCAAACTCCAAGTCCCTTCGTCGAGTGCTGCATAACTCTTCTGCCAACTCTGAGCCTCAACCAACCTTCTACGAACCAGCTCGATCTTCTCCGATGTCTGCTACACAATCTCAAGCCCAAATATCTTCCTTTCACCTACTTCATACCAACAAACAAGTGTCAAGCACTTCCTCTTGTATAGAGCTTCATACAGAGCCATACCGATACTTGCATGGTAGCTGTTGTTATAAGCAAACTCAACCAATGCCAAGTACCTCTCCTAATTGCCACCAAAATTCATAACACAAGCCCTCAACATATCCTCTAATACCCAATTCACCCTTTCAGTCTGACCATCGATCTGCGTATGGAAAGCAGTACTGAAATCGGTTATGGTACCCAAGACTGTTTACAAACCCTTCCAAAATCTCGATATGAACCTCGCATCCCTGTTAGAAACAATTGACACAGGAACCCCATGGAGTCACAATCTCATCAAAGTACAGCTCTGCCAATTTCTCCAACGACCAAGTATCTTCATAGACAAAAAGTGAGCTGACTTAGTCAAACGGTCCACAATAACCCGAATTAAGTCATTGCCCTACGGACTCCTCGGTAACCTTGTGATGAAATCCATGTTGATATTCTCCCACTTCCATTCCGGAGTGGGCAATGGCTGTAACAAACCACCGGGCCTCTGATTCTCTGCTTTGATCTACTGGCAAGTCAGACACCTTGCCACAAAGTCTGTTATATCCCTTTTCATACCGGACCACCAAAAGTGTTGTTTAATGTCCTTGTACATCTTTGTGCCTCTAGGATGTACTGACAACAAGGTATTGTGGGCCTCCTGCAAGATACTCTCTCAAATCTGCATTCTCCAAAACACACAACCTCTCACCCATCTATAGAACTCCATCTTGGACACAAAACTCTAATAACTTGCCTTCGGAAATCTGATGCAACATCCTCTGAATCTCTGCATCTGATTTTCGACCTTCCATAATATGCTTTCTCAAAGAAGGCTGCAACCTCAACTGAGCCAAAGATGCTCCCAAACCCTGCAGCACCACCTCGATACCTGCCGGATCAAACTCTGCGGCCAACTCTCTCTGAGTAGTGATCAAAATTGACAAACTGCTGTTCTGACTAAGCCCATCGGCCACCACATTTGCCTTGCCTGGATGATACTTGATCTCAGGACGAATGTCTTCCAACACTTCCAACCACATTCTCTGCCGAAGATTTAGATCCTTCTGCTGATAAATGTACTTCAGGCGCTGATAAATGTACTTCAGGCTCTTGTGGTTGGTATACATGTTGACCTTCTCTCCATATACATAATGCCTCCGCTGCTTCAAGGCAAAGATAATAGCTGCTAATTCCAGATCATGCATCAGATAGTTCTTCTCATTCTGACTCAACTTCCTTGAACCATATGCAACAACCTTTCCTTCTTGCATCAAGACGCACCCCAAACCCCTGAGAGATGCATCACTGAAGATATCATAATCCTTCCCAGCTTATGGCAAAACTGAGATTGGTGCAGTCGTCATCCTCTCCTTTAGCTCAAGAAAACTTGCCTCACACTTATCAGTCCATGTGAATGCCACATTCTTCTGAGTTAAACCTGTCAAAAGAACTGTGATCTGTGCATAACTCTGAATGAATCTCTTGTAGTACCCAGCCAAACCTAAGAAACTCCTGACTTCCTTCACTGTCATTGGCCTAGGCCAATTCTTCACTGCTTCAACCTTCTGAGGATCAGTGTCCACTCCCTCCTTAGAAAAGATATGACCAACGAAAGCTACCTCAAACTTCCAAAACTCACACTTCGACAGCTTGGCATACAGTTATGCTCCTGTAACTTCTTCAATACCTCTGCCAAGTGCTTAGAGTGCTCTTCCTCCAACTTCGAATACACCAAAATATCATCAATGAAAACCACCACGAAGGAATCAATAAATGGCCGCAAAATCCGATTCATCTTATCCATGAACACTGTCGGCGCATTCGTCACTCCAAATGGCATTACCAAGAACTCATAGAGTCCATGATGAGTTCTGAAAGCTTTTTTACACACATCTTCCTCCTTAACTCGAACCTGATGATACCCTGACCGCAGATCATTCTTCGAAAACAAAGCTGCTCCCTGAAGCCTATCAAAACAGATCATCAATCCGTGGAAGCGGATACTTGTTCTGAATAGTCACATTGTTCAACTCCCGATAGTCAATGCACATCCTCATTGGCCCATCCTTCTTCTTCACTAACAACACTGGTGCTCCCCACGGCGAAGAACTTGGCCTGATGAATCCCTTACGCATAAATTCTTCAATCTGCTTCTTAACTTTATCCTGCTCTATAGGTGCCATCCTGTACGGAGCCTTAGAAATTGGAGCACTCCTCGGCTGAACATTAATACAGAACTCAGCATCCCACTGCGGTGGCAATCCAGGTAAATCTTCCAAGAATACCGTAGGAAAATCCCTAACAACTGGAATGCTTCTAACTTCATTTGGAATCATCAACTTAGATACCATTGTAGTCACTTTTGGGTCCTTCTTCCCTTGAAAAGTCGTTGTGGGACCTCCTGGTACTTTCACCAACACCTCTTTCTTCTTGCATTCAATTGTGGCATCATATATTGCCATCCAATCAATGTCCACGATCACATCCACTCATATGACTTGCAGTTCAATGAGATCAATGACAAATAATCTCCTACCAATCTCGATATCACAGCCTTCGTAGTATCGATCAGCAATCAATTCCTCCCCTAATGGTGTTGCCACCGACAAGACTCTGCCTAGAAATACCTTAGGTTCCACACCTAAAACTTTATCAAAATTGGGCGACACAAATGTATGCGAAGAACCAGTATCAAATAAAACTTTTGCTTTTATTCCATTAATCAAGAAAAATCATGTTACATGAAGAATGATACTCAAATCTCCAATTTATTCTCAAACAAAGTTTTACTTAATACGTCAAATAACTGAATTTAAAATTCTTTTATACCCTGGATCACATCCTCTGAGTTACCCGCATCCTCCTCAGCTAATGCGAACACTCGTTCCTACCTCTGAAATTTGCCTCTGCCTGCACCTTCCTTCTTCAACTGCGGACAGTTTGGTCTGAGATGCCCTTTACGACCGCATTGATAACCAACCTGCGCCTTAAGTGGCTTGGTGCATGCTGACTGATAGTGGTCTGCCTCTCCACAGTTGAAACAAATCACTCCTTGAATTGCGGGTGCCTTGTGCTCTAGCCTACTGAACCTGCCCTGCTTCACTGGGAACTTCTTCCCACTCCGACTAGTTGCTGACCTCTTGTTCCTATTCCAGGTCTCATGTTTCTTCTGGAACTGATCAATATCTTCTTCTGTCATTGCTACTCTCCTGACCAGCTTATCAAACCTTCTGATGCCCAAGGGTATCATCCACGACCTCAAATTCGGCCTCAAGCCCTGCTCGAATTTCTTGGCCTTCTTCGCTTCATCAACAATCAGCTATGGTGCATACCTTGACAGCTAGGCAAACTTAGTCTTATATTCGTGCACTGACATGCTGCCTTGCTGCAAATTCAAGAATTTTGTTGCCTTCTTCTCCTAAATCTCCAGATGAAAGAAACGATCCCTGAACTCCTACAGAATTTCATGAGGAGAGATGTCCGTCGTAATTGTTATAGGCACTATGCCTATTTTATGTTGTACCCCATTGTAACTTGTACAAAAGTAATGAAATTTCTTTTCAAAACATGTAAACATGTCAAAACTCAACATCGAGCAAGCTATAGGCTATCATGTCCTCGCCCCTTGGCTTGGACTTCGACCACCTACGAGAGACTCATCAATCCCTCACGTCCTCGCCCCTTGGCTTGGACTTCGACCACCTACGAGAGATTTTTCAATCTCTCACGTTCTCGCCCCTCAGCTTGGACTTCGACCACCTATGAGAGATTTTTTGAATCTCTTACGTCATTGCCCTTCAGCTTGGACTTTGACCACCTACGAGAGATTTTTCAAATCTCTCATGTCCTCGCTCCTCGGCTTGGACTTCGACCACCTACGAGAGATTTTTCAATCCCTCACGTCCTCGCCCCTCGCCCCTTACCTCGAGCAAGCTACCTCGCATTCGCTCAAGACCTCCACCTCGGCGTCGACTCACTACCCAAGTTGTAATTTGATTTGTGGCCCTCACCTCTAGCGAGGACCTCTAAACTCCATGCGCTAAGTTGATCCTCCTTCCACCCACTAGCAGCCAGGGGTAGAGCAACCTTCATCGCCGCTACCCCTAACTACCAGAGGGTGGTAAGAGAGCCACCAGTCATAGGAACCCTCGGTTAAAATTTTTATTTTTGGCTCTCGCCTACGGCAAGTGCCTCTGCCCCACGATCTGAGCTTGCCCCCTTTCACCCCCTAACAGCCAGGGGTATTACAACCTTCATCGCCGCTACCCCTAATTATCAGAGGGTGTTAGGAGAGTCACCAGTTGTGAGAACTCTCAGTGAAGTGATGAACGAGAAATGGTTAGGGGAGTTATATAGCCCAAGGTAAGGCGCATTTATGGTATTGGAAGTTAAAATGTCTATCGCTCACATTTATGGCCTTGGAAGTTGAAACGTTTATCGGTCGCATTTATGGCCTTGGAAGTAGAAATGCCTATCATTACCAGTTATTCATAATCGGCCGATGCTCCACAAGCATCTCGAACAAGCGCCTGGCTTTCACGCAAAGAACATAGGGCACGATGCTCGACCTGATCCTCGAGCTCACCACCTGATCCCTTGGCCTCATATGGGTTTCGCGAGATTTCTCAATCTCTCAAGTCCTCGCCCCACGGCTTGGACTTCAAAAATCTAGGAGATATTTCTCAATCTCTCGTTCCTTACCCCTCGGCTCGGACTTCGAAAACCTATCTTGGACTCCGACCACTTATGAGGGAGTTTCCATTCTCTCAAGTCCTCGCCCCTCTGCTCGGATTTCAGATGCATGCACATGGCAAAAGAACTCATAAAAGGCCAATACAATCATGTTTTCTTATTATTATTTAAACCAACAGAAGTGTATCAATACAATCAGTGAGACTACTACATCACTCGCAATCAAAATAAGCTTATACTCCGGGGCCGTAGGATTGGTACAGACCAGTTCAAGGTTGGTCAAACGAGTTTTCTCCTCTACGGGATCTCTTGGGGTCGCCAAGGTGGACAACCCGCAGCAGAGCTCTGGGCGTCACCTGGCCCCACGAGTCCCAGCCGTAGGGTCGGTAATGAGACTCAGACCGAAGGGCAGGCACCACCAAAAGAAGCAAATCGGGATCCTAACATCTCGAACATTATCTTGTATCGTTGTATCTCTAACTCTTTCTCCATGATGACCTCACAAAGGAAATATTCGGACGATGGCCGCTGGAAGAAAGTGCTGGACAATGAAAACACAACTTCCGTGCTCCCCAAGTCTCGGTCGGCTATCAAATTCTTCAAACATGCCAAATCCAAGCAAGTCCCTTCGACTTATCCATAAAATATTGAACAACGGCTTCTCAGTCGCGAGCCTCTTTGCGGTACTGGGTCAGTGCGGACTCTAATGCTGTGACCTTACTCCTAAGCCGTGCCATCTCAGCACGACCATGGCCTACCCCTGAGGGCGCATCCATCTGGCAGAGACAAAAGAAACATCATTCCGAGCCCTATAAACTTGGCTAATTTCACGAAATCTTACAAGGCTGACTATGCCTCAGAAATCCAAGTCAAAAGGTTCGGCTAAAAAGAAAAAAACTCTTTTCGTTGCTCAAAATTTTCATACAAATGTGCGGTGGCCAGTCTGCATACGGCAGTTACAAAATGCAAAGAAGAAAGAGGGGGAAAAGCAAATACATAAGCTACTGTTCGGAAGGTGGGCGAACCTCGTCCTCAACGGCCGTCACGGCACCAGGGTCGGCCCCGGCAACATATTCATCACCACCACCTCCAGGAGTCAGAGGTTGGTCGGGAAGCTTCATGTCATAGTGGAAATGATCAAGCTCCAACTCGGGGTGGTAGTACTTGACGTTCCCGATCGCTAGGGCATAGACCTCGTCCTGGGCCTTGATGAACTTGTCCATGACGGCCTGCTTGATCTTCTTCATCATGGACGGCCGCCTTCTTCAACTCGCCCTCCCTCTTCAGGCTGGCAATGGCCTGGGAAGCTAGATCAGCCAGAAGAGCTTGGTTACGGGACTCGGCCACCAACAGTTTCAACTTGAGGTCCTTCATCTAGCGCTCATAGCATTGAGAGTTCCTCACCTCTCTCTTCAGATCCTAGTGATGAAACTTCATCACCTGGGCACCCGCCATGCATGCCTACAGCTAAGGGAATAAGAATTAACAAAAATAAAATAGCAGTAGCAACCAAAGTGTAGAAGGAAAGCAGAACAAAACAATGATTACCTGTATGCTTTCCTGAACCCACCTCATATAGCTGGACTCGATGGTATCACACTCCATGGCTGCTGTTCCCGAGGCGGGGTAAGCTTCTCAACAACTTTAATCGCCACAGGACCCTCGAACAAGGTATCGACAACCCAAACGGCCAAGTCAGGGGCCCACATTCGGAGCCCCACGTTGCCCAGGACCTCCTGGGACTCCAGATTGATGGGTGGGAGGCCACCCCTCACAACCTCAGTAACCTTCAGGTTACATGAGCTTGGGGCCGTCTTAGAAGAGCTGGGAGTACCAAGGACCACCCGAGTCATCTGTCTCTTCGACCTCGGTTGGGAAGGTTCTTAGGAACCCCCCTGGGAAGAGACCTTCCCCTGCTTCTCGCTTTCGGCCTGATCAGCCTTCTTCTTCTTCAGCAAGACCCTCCTCTCTGCGATCCCTGCATCTTCTATATCTGCAAAAGAAAGGGGAGTGCATAAGAAGAAGAAAATAACTTGAATAAAAAGGCAACGAAAGACATACTATCATTAATGGGGCTCAATTCGATCCGAGCTAGATGCCTCTCCGTCACATTCGGCCAACCAATGCTTCTGCCTACACATATCTGGTCGATCTCCGCCTACTCCTCTACCGTCAGATTGGCCTTTTGGGGGCCCTTAAGGTTAGGCTTGTAGAAGTTCCACTTTGTGGGTATCACCCAGTGTGTCTGACTCTGAACGATGAAGTATTTCCCCTTCCTTCCCTTTATCGAGTCCGGGTGGTTATGAACGACCTTCTTTCCTTAGCGGGGCGAGATATAGTAGATCCCTTCATACTCGCCCGATGAGCTGATGCCCAAAACAGCTCGAAAGTACTTCAATCTTAGCTGCACCCCCTCTCTTTGCAAAGCAGCATGAAACACAGGAGTTGCTTCTAAGAGTTCGGCCCGTATTGTATTGGAATCAACGACGCCTATGACAAGACCTTCTGGATGAAGGGTGGATGGGAAGACGAAAGCCCGAGCTGAACACATCCACAAGGAACACGTATAAGCACGGCACTAAGTTATCCATGGATCAGAGCCCAAGGCTGGGGATCAACATCTCGTACTCTGGACCAATGAAGTAACTGGCTCGGATGACCGGAAGATCGTCTGCGGTCAAAACAGTTGATGTTTTATCTATTGAGATCTTTGTTCGACCGGGCAAAGACGATCGCACACCATACCAGACTAATTCCTCGACGTCGTCTGGATACATTCTAATTGAGCTCCGCTGCCAAAGGAAGGGAACGTTGTGCCTGATTTCTGGAGTCGTTTCATCCGGACTATCCGACAGGGTCCACTTCATTTTCTTCTGTCGAACATAGGGGCCCTTTGGGGGGGAAGGCGTCGCCAAAGGCGCTAGATTAGGATCCTCTACCAAGGGGTCAACCTCAACTGCCTCATCTTCCTCCACTTCTTCAACTACCTTGTCCTACTCCCCTCTACCCACCACTTTGTCATCCTTCTCCTCCATGCACACACTTCCATCAGAGTTGCTCAACTCCACTATGAAAGAATTTCTGCTGCAGAGCGGCTGGACGTCATAAACCGTCTCCCTCGTCTCCCAAGATGTGGAGTCAGATAGACATGGGCCATCGCACCGAATGGATGTGGAAGCTGACGAACCAGACTGATCCATTGACATTATGAAATTTCTAACTTGTTTAAAGTGCTGGAAAGTTGCCGAAAAGTTCACTGCCAGTGACTGCGCTGTGCTAGAGAGGAAAGCTTGGAGACTTAGAGAGAGAGACAGAGCTAAAACGAAAAATGAGAAAGGTGGCAGGGGATATATACTAAACCCAGCGACTCCTCGACTTTTGCAAAACCAGTAACTCCTCGATATCCGCAAACATGACGTTAACATCACATGTGTCACTATAGGAGTGGTCCACGTGCAGCGCAACTCCTCTCCAAGTTCGTTTTTTCTCCATATACAAAACGCTCGAGCCTCGGCATACACTTCGAGCCCGCCAACAAAGAAACAAGCTTTTGATCAGCCACCAAGGCTCGAGGCTCGGCATGTACCTCGAGCAGGGAGCAAGCTTTCTCCCAAAAAGTGCCTCTAAGCAAGGCCATCAGGCTCGATGCTCGGCAGGTCCCTCGAGCAAGCAACCAGCTTTCTCCCAAAAAGTGCCTCAAATCAAGGTCATCAGGCTCGACGCTTGGCATGTGCCTCCAGCAGGCAACTAACTTTCTCACTAAAAGCACCTCACAGCAAGGTCATCAGGCTCAACGATCGGCATGTGCCTCGAGTAAGCAGCCAACTTTCTCACTAAAAGTGCTTCAAACCAAGGTCATCAGGATCGACGCTCGGAATGTGCCTCGAGCAGGCAGCCAGCTTTCTCCCAAAAAGTGCTTCAAAGCAAGGCAAGGCCATCAGGCTCGACGTCGGTAAGTGCCTCAAGCAGGCAACCAGCTTTCTCATAAAAAGAACCTCAAGGCAAAGCCACCAGGCTTGACGCTCGGCATGTGCATCGAGCAGGAAGCCAGTTTTTCCCCCAAAAAGTGCCTTAAAGCTAGGTCATCAGGCTCGACATTCGGCATGTCCCTCGAGCAGGCAGCAAACTTTCTCATAAAAAGCACCTCAAGGCAATGCCACCAGGGTTGATGCTCGGCATGTACCTCGAGCAGGAAGCAAACTTTCACACAGCCTCCTTGCTCGAAGCGGTCGGTGCCGACCCCTTAGCTTGGAGCTCGGCACGTGTCTCGAGTAGGCACACAGCTTTCTCTCAGAAAGTGCCTCGCTCGAAGTGCTCGACACCGACCCCCAAGCTGGGAGCTCGGCACGTGTCTCAAGCATGCATAGAGCTTCCTCTCAGAAAGTGCCTCGCTCGAAGCACTCGACATCGACCCACAAGCTCGGAGCTCAGCACATGTCTCAAGCATGCACAACGCTTCCTCTCAGAAAGCGCCTCGCTCAAAGAGCTCGGTACCGACCCCCTAATCGGAGCTCGACACATACCTCGAGCAAGCATGCAGCTTCCTCTCACAAAGCGCTTCACTCGAAGAGCTCAGTACCGACCCCCTAGTCGAAATTTAGTTAATTATTTAATAATTAAAATAATTGTAAGTTAAGTTGTAACTTGTAAGAGAGAGAGAGGATACTTAGTATCCTGTACGTATACTGTATACACTATGTATACGTACTGATGCGGTTTATTTCTGGGAGACGTGTGGATGCACCAGGTGTGAGTTCGGACTCGATTTGTATTGAAGGAGAAAGCTGCTCGTCTGACGACCCTCGGCTGACCGGGCTGAACCTGTGACGGGCTCGGAATGAGGTGGATGTCTGGGCTCGGATCAGAGGGTTCGGATCCGAGGTCTTGTGTACCTGCAGACGGTCCTGAAACACCGGGGTTTATCCCAGTGGCGGACCCTCCGACGATCTAGTCAGTCTCTGTGAGAGAGTAGCAATAACTAGGTGAATTTAAGTGGCAAAAGATTGGTTACCTGAAAAGGTGGGTGAGGGTCTTGTAATTATAGTGAATCCCAACCGGGTACGGATCCGCTTGGGGGCCGGGTCTGAACCCGAAAGCCCATGGGCCTGACGTGGCAGGAGGCCCAAGGGGTTTAGGGCGGACGTGGCAGTGCCCAGAGTGGTATAGGGCTGACGTGGCAATGCCCTAAGTGGTATTTGGAGCTGACATGGATGATCATGGGTCTCCTGTGCCTTTGGGAGAATCGGAGGGCCTAGACTGTGCCAGGTCATCCTCATGCCTCGCCAGGATGGGGGGATGGCCCGTGGGGCTGTCATGGATCGGAGGCTAAGGACCATTGAGACTCGTCGGATACGAGGAGACCAGTTCTGTGGGGGTGAATCTAGAGGCTCGGTGCCGAGGATGTAGTGGCTCGAAGCCGAACGAGATTGCTGCTTTCATCATTTTTGAGTGAGAGTTGTATTGGGCCCTGGTTGGGCCCCAAGCCATTTTTACCCTACCACACAAGCCCCCCACTCCTGCGGGGGTGCGGGAGCTAGCCGTAGAGGAGTGTTTATGGTTGCAGAAATGGGATGGCGAGTCACTGGGCCTTCATGAGGGGATTGTCCTGATGTTAGAGCGATCCTCGAGCCGGCGAGGGTCTATGGGTCGGCAAGGGTGATGGCGAGCCATCGGAACTTTCTGAGAAGATTACCCTGGTGCTAGACCTGACCTCGAGCTGGCGAGGGATTACGGGTCAAGAAGAGTGATGGTGAGCGGTCGGAACTTTCTGAGAAGATTACCCTGGTGTTAGACCTGACCTCGAGCTGGCGAGGGATTACGGGTCAAGAAGAGTGATGGTGAGCCATTTGAGCCTTCCTGAGAAGACTACCCTGGTGTTAGTCCTGACCTCGAGCTGGTGAGGGATTACGGGTCAACAAGGGCGATGGCGAGCCGTGGAGCCTTCCTGAGAAGACTACCCTAGTGCCAGACCTGACCTCGAGCTGGCAAGGGATTACGGGTCAGCAAGGGTGATAGCGAGCCATTGGGCCTTCCTGAGAAGACTGCCCTGGTGCTAGACCTGACCTCGAGCTGGCGAGGGATTACGGGTCAACAAGAGTGATGGCGAGCCGTTGGGCCTTCCTGAGAAGACCACCCTGGTGCCAGACCTGACCTCAAGCTTGGCGAGGGATTACGGGTCGGCAAGGGCGATGGCGAGCCGTGGAGCCTTCCTGAGAAGACTACCCTGGTGCTAGACCTGACCTCGAGCTGGCGAGGGATTACGGGTCAACAAGGGTGATGGCGAGCCGTTGGGCCTTCCTGAGAAGACCACCCTGGTGCCAGACCTGACCTCGAGCTTGGCGAGGGATTACGGGTCGGCAAGGGCGATGGCGAGCCGTGGAGCCTTCCTGAGAAGAATACCCTGGTGCTAGACTTGACCTCGAGCTGGCGAGGGATTACGGGTCAACAAGGGTGATGGCGAGCCGTTGAGCCTTCCTGAGATGACTACCCTGGTGCCAGACCTGACCTCAAGCTGGCGAGGGATTACGGGTCGGCAAGGGTGATGGCGAGCCGTGGAGCCTTCCTGAGAAGACTACCCTGGTGCCAGACCTAACCTCGAGCTGGCGAGGGATTACGGGTCGGCAAGGGCGATGGCGAGTCGTCGCGCCTTCCTGAGATGACTACCCTGGTGCCGGACTTGACCTCGAGCGGGCGAGGGATTATGGGTCGGCAAGGGCGAGGGCGAACCGTTGTGCCTTTAGGATGTTTGAGCGGGGTAGCCCGCTGTTTTTGCGGAGCATTGAAGGCGCTCTGGGATCTGTGTGATGTTCTAATTTCCCAGGGGCCTTAATTGCGCTGCCTAACAAATGCATGGTGCATGAGCTTCCGTCGTTTGGCTTTCCCCATGTCATAAAGGCCGGTCTATGGGGGAGGTTATAAGTACCCCTCCCTCCGCAGTGGGTTTGATCACAGCAAGGGTGGTCCATTGGCCATCAGAGGTGTCTGCTCCGGTGGACGTCTGTCTCTTGCACAATTTTACCCCCGATCGTGTCGGAGAGGTGGTTACTCTGCCGCCCGGATCTTCTCTTGGATCTGATGGCTTTGATACGGTAGCCAGATCCAGGGGAGATCAGGGCGGGAGGGGTAACGACCGAATTCCGGACCGGTAGATAAGGAGCCTCGGATTGGTGGTGGCTCTGCCGTCTGGATCCTTTTTCGGGTCAGACGACCCTGACATGGTTGTTTGGCCCGAGAGAGATCCAGACGGGAGGGGCATCAACCGTATTCCGGACTTGGGGCTGAAGAGCCTCGGATGGATGGGTCGTCTCCGATTGGAGGTTGGCCAATCTGTCTTCCGATAGGGCTCCAGGCGATGGTGGTTTCCGTCCCACCCTCGAACAATTCGGGGTTTCGGCTGCCGAGGCTGTACGCCCCGAGTTGCTCGTGGGTGAGAGGGGAACCGACCGAGCCCTGGAGCCCGGGGCGTCTGTCGAAGGACGGCGCCTTAAATCTTAAGTAAAATATTTTCTCTGCCGAATATTTCATCCAGACCGACCCCTGCATCTGGCTGCCAGCCTGGCACTGGATGACGTCAGCAGCGCACGTTTCGAGGACGTGGCGCGATTTTCCAGGCGGCAGTTGCACGTCAATTGGTGAACAGTAATTGCGGAACTCGAGGAGTCATTTTCATCCTCTATAAATATTCTCCCCTCTCCCCATTTCGCCCACTTCTTTCTTGCTGCTTTCTCTTCAAAAAATCTTCCAACACTTCAGCGCTCGTCCCTGCTGTTTGCTGTACTAGGCTCGTCCTTCCGAAGCGACCCTAGGTTAGTTGGTAAGTCTATTTAGTTTAGGCACAGATGGATAGGGCTCAGTCTGGCTCGTCAGCGTCGACGTCTAGGGGGGAAGTGAAACCTGCCTCCAAATCGACATCGTGGGAGGAGCCCATGCTTGAGGAGGAGTCAGTACACGCTGTGGAGCCTTCCAATTCAGTTTCGTGGGAGGAACCAGTAGGTGAGGAGGGGGTGGTGCACAATGTGAGGCCGTTATGCTCCCGAAATCCCTTCGTGGTGGAGAGTAGCGAGTCGGAGGAAGTGAGTGGTGGTTCGGATGGTGTCCGTGTTCTGGAGTTGACTTCCGAGGAGGAGGGAGACGAGGGCGACACAGTAAGGAGATCCACAGTTCAGGGTGCGGGTTCGAGTTCCATGCCAATTGGCCTGGGGCCATTATCTACTCCCTCGCCGGAGCGAACCAAGAAGAGGAAGAGAGCTCCGAGGAAGGCAGGGTCGAGGACTGGTGGTTCGAGCCAGGTGCCTGTTTACCGCAATTTGATGACAGGTTCGCCCGTACAGCCGAAGCCTTTCCGTCAGTATCCCGACGACCTCTCTGACAAGGAGCTCTTTGGCGTGCAGCCCTCTTCGCCGAGTCGGAAGAGGGTGATGATGGACGCGATTCCGACCGTCTTGGAGGGCGGGGACTTGGAGGTTTTGCAGCTGGCGTACCACATAGGGCCCGGCTATGAATTGATGTTGCCGAGCTCTACTCTGCGCCCAACCGATCCCCTTTCTGCTTGGTATTGCATCTTCCCAGTGGACGCCTTCATCTCCGGACTAAGGCTGCCAGTCCACCCGTTTGTTCGGGATGTGCTGAACTGGGCCTCCTTGGCGCCGATGCAGTATGGGCCGAACTCTTGGAAGCAGATTATCTGCTTTGTACTGATGTGCGAGGAACAGAAGGTACCCCTACGGCTGAATGTGTTCCTAGCGATGTTGATGATCAGCTCGGCGGCTGAGGGTGTGTA
The DNA here is from genome assembly GCA_017893485.1 of Hemerocallis citrina. Classification (NCBI taxonomy): domain Eukaryota; kingdom Viridiplantae; phylum Streptophyta; class Magnoliopsida; order Asparagales; family Asphodelaceae; genus Hemerocallis; species Hemerocallis citrina. The sequence continues at coordinate 124,905,050 of CM030366.1, forward strand.
CTACATCTCGCCCCGGAGTAAGGGGAAGGTCGTTCACAGCCACCCGGATTCCATCAAGGATTGGAAGAAAAAATATCTGGTGATCCGGAGTGAAGAGCCCTGGGACATTCCCACTCGATGGAACCACTCCCAGCCGAGCTATCAACCGCCGAGGTCGAGGGATTTGACGGCCGAGGAATGGGGGTTTGTCGAGCGCCTCCGTCTGTCTCATAGTATCGTTTGGACGGAGGTGACGGAGGCCCACCTGGCGAGCGTTGGACTGAGCCCGGCCGTTCTGCATATGTAGTTGTTTCTTTTTTCTCGATCTTTTCGTACTTTCTTGCTCATTGCTCTTAATGCATTTTTCTGCAAATATGGATGAAGCATCGATCAAGACAAAGAGGCTCGCTCTGAGGAAGGAGAAGGCCGAGAAGAAGGGGGAGGCAACGAAGAGGCCGAGGGAGTCGTCGCTAGTCATCTCGGAGGCCCAGCTCGAGCCGAGAACCAAGAGGATTCGCTCGGAGATGGACAAGGGGGTGGCTTCTTCGAGGGGCCAGGGCCAAGCGAGGGCATCCGATCTTGACAAGGGGAAAGGTCCCTTGGTCGAGGTCGAGGAAGAGAACCCGGTGGTGGAGATGTTGCGGCAACGGTGGGCACCGGACTGGTCGGTTCGGATGGGGGATTGTCTGACCAAGGAGGCCCAGGCCGTTGAGGTGGTGGAGAAGTTGGCAACCCCTCACGACCGCAAGGCGATGGAGAGCGAGCCCATGGGGGTGGCGTTTACGCGCCTGGCGCAAGCCACCGTGCTGGTAAGCTCGTCGACCCTATCCCCCTTGTTAATTTTTCTGCGGAAGTATTTTCCTTATTTGCGCTTGTCGGTTGCAGGCTTGCGTGCAGGGGGCTAACATAAAGAACCTCTACGAGGCGTCCCTGGCACAAGAGCGAGTTCTGGCGGATAAGAGCGAGCGGGAGATGAAGGAGATGCGGATCGAGCTCGAGGGCTTGCACAAGAGGGAGCAGCAGATGAAGCTCGAGCTCGAGGCCAAGGATGCGGAGTGGGGGAAGAAGGTGGCCTCCTTGAAGAAGAAGTTCGCCAAGGAGAGGGAGGAGTTGACGAATGCGGGTCAGATGATGGTGATCAAGGCCCAGGACGAATGTTATGCGAAGGCCCTCAGTCATGTGAGGCACTTCTACCCGACCGTCAATCTGTCCAATTTTGAGTACGACATGGAGATCGAGGGGACACCGAAGACTCCTGCTGAAGAAGGGCCCGCTCTCGACCCACCTGCCGATCCCCCTGTGAACCCGTCTGTCGACGCTGAGGTGGGAAAATAAGTTGTATAATTTTGTCTTTCTTTTTCCCTCTCTCGATTGTACTTGCCTCCCGCGGACTGGCCACCGCATTTTTTGTAAGAAGCAACTAAATTTATAGAAAAAGATTTTTGACCGGCCAAGTATTTTGACCTCGGATATTTCCGAACCTTCTTGCGTATGTGTGTTGAGTTGGCTGGTTCTCTTGTAGGTTGCGGCTCCCCTTCCCGAGGTGGACCCCCGTCGTTCCGACGTGGCGTGGCTCCGGAGCAGAGTTGAGGCCCTGGAGGCCGCGTTGGTTCGCTACCGAAGGGGGGCTCGTGACACTGATGCGGCTTTTAACTATTATCGGAATAAGTCTGAAGCCTTAAGTGAGGAGGCGAGCCGGCTGAGGAGGGCGATGGTGGATCGGGAACTCGGCGGTGCAAGCCTTGGACAGGCCATGTCGAGTGCCTCGGTACAGAGGCCCTCTTCTGAGAGGTTACTTCGCGATGTCATTGTGGAGAAGGAGATGGAGATACACCGTTACAAGACGATGCTGGGTGTCTCGACATTTTCCTCAGTGGGTCAGCAAGCGGAGGGGGTTCCCTCTGTGCTGCTGCTGTTGCAGCGTAGGCGACCGGATGACGCCCAGAGCTCCGTGGCTGGGGTGTCGACCGTGGCTGAGCCTAAGGACCATCATGACGAGGAGGGGGCTCCTAGTCGCTCGGTTGGAGTAATCCCGCCCTTCGTCGGACCCGAGGGGCCCTAAGATGGCGACTTCCTCTAGTTTGAGATGAGTGGAGTGGTCCTGTAACGGTCTTTGTTTGTTTTCTTAGAACAAAATAAAAGGGTATGAATAAAGAATTCTTTTCCTTCTTTGCTCCGGCTAGTAGTGTAGTGAATGATGGCGGAGGTGAGGTTCGGCTCTGTCGATCCGTGTGGGATCGAAGTGGGGCCTTAGGAAGAGTCCCTGGTCTGGATTCGGGTTGAACCTACCGAGGCGTTGGGGACGATACCGGAGTGAGAACTCAGGTGCTGATCCCATTGTCCGGCATTAGGTCGGATCTGCCGAGGCATTTGGATTTTGACAAAAAGAGATTTCTTTCGTATAAGATAGGGAGGGCCGCTAAGACGGCCCTTTACACATGAGTGCTTACACAAAAACATATTTACATTTAGCCAGGTTAGAACCTATGTTCGTCCCTCAAGGAGCTTCATTAGGTGCTCGGCGTCGACTGGGACCTCCTCCATCTCGATGACAGGTTTGGGAGCAGGGCCGTCCCTCTCAGGTTTGAGTTCGACGACGTCGAGGGGGAACACACCTCCCCCGACGGTGGTCATGTAGCACGATCGCGCTGCTTCTTGGCTGCCTCGGACGATGCCGACTCCTTGTGGGGTGGGAAATTTAAGTTTCAGATGGTAAGCCGAAGGCACCGCTTGGAGGGAGCATAGTCCGGGTCGGCCGAGTATGGCGTTGTAAGCCGCCTTGACGTTGACTACCATGAAGTCCATGGACTCGGTCCTCTTGACAGGAGCCGATCCTGCGGTAACATCGAGGGTAACAATCCCTTCTATCACGACAGGGACGCCGGAGAACCCATGCAAGGTGTATCCGGCCGGCTTGAGTTTGCCTCTAGGTAACTTGAGATTCTCGAAGGCTTCGAGGAAAAGAATATTAACCGAGCTGCCGTTGTCGACGAGGATTCGGCGAACTTCACAATTAGCCATGTGGAGACTAATGACGAGGGCATCGCAATGGGGTAGGCGAACGCCTTCGAGGTCCTCTCCTGAGAAAGAGACCGGCATCGGTTGTAGCTTGGGCGAGGGGTTGTCTTGGACAGCATTCACCTCTCGGATGAAGGCTTTTCGGGAAGTATTTGATTCTCCTCCCATTGGTCCTCCGTGGACACAGTGCAAGATGAATGGCGTATCCGTGGCTCCCTCGGACTCGGGATCCCGACCCTGGATGCGGTTTGGAGTAGGGTTCGGAGGCGAGAGCCTCCGGTTCCTAGCATCTTGCCGATCCCGTGGGCCTTCTCGGGTGAATTCTCGGAGGTACCCTCTTGAGATGAGTTCCTCAATTTCGTCTTTCAGGGCCCGGCATTGGTCGGTTTCGTGCCCATGATCTCTGTGGAAGCGGCAGTAGAAGTGCTGATCTCGATTCTTGTTGTTATTAGGTCGCGGAGGTAGCCGGACAATGCCTTTGTCTTCGATTTCTAAGAGGATGGCGGATATGTTATGTGTCAAGGGAGTGTACCTCTCGAAGCGGGGGACCGGCGTGACCTTCTTCATGGCCCCCGCGTCCTTCGGAGCCTTCTTTGATGGTTCGACTTCTTCTGGCTTCTGTTTTCCCTTCCCGGTGGCATCCCTGGCATCTTCGGGGTTAAGGGCCTCTTCTGCCCTAATGTACTTCTCGACCCTGTTGAGGAGGTCGGGAAAGTCGACGGGGGGTTTCTTCGCCAGGGAAGCCTTCAGCTGTCCATGACGGACGTTGTGTCGAAATGCCGCGGAGGCGACGCCTGGATCAAGGGAGGAGACCGACCTTGCTTCTGCGGTAAACCTTCGGACGAACACTCTGAGTGACTCCCCCTCTATCTGTCTGAGCACAAGTAAAGAGGTGTTGGTCCTTTCGGCCTTCCGGCTGGTGACAAAGTGGGCAAGAAAATTGCCCTCTAGTTGGTCGAAGGAGTAAATGGAGCCGGGGGTGAGCTTCGAGAACCATTCACGAGCCGGACCCCGAAGGGTGGCAGGAAAGGCTCGGCACAGCAGGAGATCCGAGGCACTGTGAATCATCATGAGGGTTTTGAAACCCTCCATGTGATCAGCAGGATCTCCCTCGCCATCGTAGGTCTCGAATTGAGGTGGTCGGAAATTCCTGGGTATTTCTGCCTGGAGGATGGTGGCGGAGAAGGGAGGACGGACAGGTCTGTACCCCTGAGCCGCTCGTTGGCCGCCGTCTCCTATGTGATCGAGGCGATCCTCCATTTCTTGGAGACGCCTTAGGAGTACGCCATCGTCTTCTGGCCGGATTGTTGATGGGCGGGACACGCTGGCCTCGGCGTCCGACCCGGTTTGGAAATGGAGGGTTTCCTCCCGGGGGGCCCGTCGGAGAGCCCCAAGAATTTCTCTTCGGAAGTCCTGGAACTCCTTGTGAGTGACGGGGGCTCCCTCGATCCTGTTTGGTCGGTCTGAAGGTTGCCTTCAGACGCGGCTGAGCGCTGGCCTCCGACCCTCGGGCGGCGGTCTTGGATGGTTCGGGACCGGGTTGGAAGCGTCCCTTCCCCTGTTGCGGCTAATCTGTCGGTTGACGATTATCCCCGGTAGGTCGGGCTGGACTGGACGGGTGACGCTCCTTTGGGACCCCTGATGGGGAGCCCTGTGTTTTGAAGTGCGTGGCCCGGCGTTAGCAGTTGGTGGGGGCGAGTCCCGTCGGTTGACGGAGGAAGCAGCCCCCTTGCCCTTGGAGGCCATGAGAGTTCGGCTGTCAAGGTCCCTTGATGGTCGGGCTCGGGTCGGCTTCTGGAGCAGTGGTTCCCACAGACGGCGCCAACCTGATGCGGTTTATTTCTGGGAGACGTGTGGATGCACCAGATGTGAGTTCGGACTCGATTTGTATTGAAGGAGAAAGCTGCTCGTCTGACGACCCTCGGCTGACTGGGCTGAACCTGCGACGAGCTCGGAATGAGGTGGATGTCTGGGCTCGGATCAGAGGGTTCGGATCCGAGGTCTTGTGTACCTGCAGACGGTCCTGAAACACCGGGGTTTATCCCAGTGGCAGACCCTCCGACGATCTAGTCAGTCTCTGTGAGAGAGTAGCAATAACTAGGTGAATTTAAGTGGCAAAAGATTGGTTACCTGAAAAGGTGGGTGAGGGTCTTGTATTTATAGGGAATCCCAACCGGGTATGGATCCGCTTGGGGGCCGGGTCTGGACCCGAAAGCCCATGGGCCTGACGTGGCAGGAGGCCCAAGGGGTTTAGGGCGGACGTGGCAGTGCCCAGAGTGGTATAGGGCTGACGTGGCAACGCCCTAAGTGGTATTTGGAGCTGACATGGATGATCATGGGTCTCCTGTGCCTTTGGGAGAATCGGAGGGCCTAGACTGTGCCAGGTCATCCTCATGCCTCGCCAGGATGGGGGGACGGCCCGTGGGGCTGTCATGGATCGGAGGCCGAGGACCATTGAGACTCGTCGGATACGAGGAGACCAGTTCTGTGGGGGTGAATCTAGAGGCTCGGCACCGAGGATGTAGTGGCTCGAAGCCGAACGAGATTGCTGCTTTCATCATTTTTGAGTGAGAGTTGTATTGGGCCCTGGTTGGGCCCCAAGCCATTTTTACCCTACCACACGTACATATATAATGGTCAATCTAGCCTTGTATTTTTACACCATTAATCAAAAACCGCAATAACTTTGGGGTTATAGGAGGGAGAACCATAGAACGACAAAAAAAAAAGAAGGCATAGTTAGCTGTAAATTGCTGTAAATTGGTAAGAACTGTGTAGAGATTAGTAAACTATATCGTTTTCTATATCAAGCTATCTTTTTTTTAAATTTTTAATCATATTTGGTCACCACTATTATATATGAGTAATGTTACACCTACTATCAAATTGACTACATTTTTTCTTCACTAGCTTAGGTGGCACACTACTATCGAAGGTTTCTACCACGTACTAACCTCCACTAATAGTATGCCACCTAAGGTAATGTAGAGAAAGGTAGTGGGTGTAGCATTGCTCATTATATATACTAGTAATTTATACGTACAATGCACGTCTTAATAAATATATATATTTTTAAAGTAAAAAATTCGATGTATTCTGGTCTCAAACCTAAGATATCTTTTATATTAGTTATGCTCGGACAATGCACGTCTTAATTTTTTTTTTTTTAATAAAAACTCTGATGTATTGAGAACTCGAACCAGAAACCTCCTTCATATTAATTATATACGTGTGTCACACGCATTGATAGATTGACAAATGACACTAAGGCCTTCTCCCATTATAATAACTAGTAATGTACATGTGTGATGAACATCTTAATAAATATATATTTTTTAAACTACAAATTTTGACTTAGTCTGGCCTCGAAACTGAGACCTCTTTTATATGCACGAACAATGCACATTATAATAATAATTTTTTTAAAAATAGAAACTCTGACGTAGTGAGAACCCGAACTTGAAACCTTATTCATATTAGTTATGTACGATGCGTCACACAGTTGATAGGCTGACAAATGATACTAAGGTATTCTCCCATTATAATATTAGAGATTAGAGATTAGAGACATTATTATTATTATTATTATTATTATTATTATTATTAGAGATTAGAGAGTAGAGATAACTTTCATTGTTTCCTATTTCGAACTGAAATATACAAGATTTTTGTTTCTTTTTGATAAAAGGAAGAGACAAGTAGGAAACCTAATCCCTTACATAGTGTATTTTGATTGCATCAGTCCTAACAAATGCAATAGATCCACTGAAAAATCGGCTGATCACCCCAAAAGAAATCCGACTGCAACTGATGACCGGCAATGATTCACTGCCCAATTCGCGACGGTATTGCCTTCTCGGAAGATATGTGACGCCTTCGTGGTAAACTCCCCTTCTACAGGATATTGATAGTGTGTATATTCCTAGGTGTATGCGTTAAGCCAACTACTAGTCCAATCAACAGATTAAAATATTAATTTTGATATAGATGCATGTTTATTTTATTTTATTTTATCTTTTTTGGGTTAACTAACGACACTTTCAAGTCTCGGGAGTTTTGACCCGCACAAATTTGACGGGTAAGCATGGTTAGGATTTTGGATATAGACTTCTTTTCGTTTTGCTTTTCTTTCTCTTTTCTTGATTTTGGATATAGACATTTCAGTTGACTATAATTTCAAGGATATTGGATATAGACATTTCAGTTGCTTTCCTTTTTCTTTTCTTGATTTTGGATATAAACATTTCACTATATATATTGCTATAATTTTGCAAAGGATACTAAAGAATGAATTTTAATTATTTGGTCAATAGGAGTACCGATCAACCACACGTTTGATGAGCTCGATCTTATTCGTTTATATTTTGTGTTTTCAAATATCATTTTACTATTAGATTCAAACTTATTGTTCAGTTGATGATGCAGAACCTACTATTAGAGTTGCTGAAGTATTATATTTTGTGTGTACGTAATCTTGCCCTAATAAATGCATTCAACAATTCGTCGTGCGTGTGTTTGAAATTGTACTAGGAATAAGAAAATCCTACAAAGGGTATTATTTTTTTTATTTTTTTTGATTTTAATGTTCAAACAATGTCAGTGTCTCAATTCCTACTAATGTACGACTAGATCATATCGACTACCTGAATATAGACATGGAGCAATGTTTATTAATTAACGTGGCATTTTAAATAAAAAACAATAAATTGATCCAAAAGAAAGCATGTATTGGCACTAGAGCCGGCCCAACACTTACTAAGGCCTAAAACAAACTCCGAAATGAGGTATTTTAAAAGCTTATAATAATAGTTTGTTAAAATTAATATATTTTTATTTAAATGTTATCTTTCGGGCTTTTTTAGATGCAAAATTATTTATTATATTATTGTAATCAATTTCATTCAACATTTCTTTTTCAATTGATAATAAAGCCAATCCATTTAATCTTTGTTGAGATATTGTTAATCTTAGATAAGATTTTATTAATTTTAGTTTGAAAATTTTCTTTCTGCTGAAGCAACAGTTACGAGAATCGTTAACATTATTCTATAAGCAATACATGCATTTGGAAAAGAATCAAGTCTTTTAATATAATTACGTATGTCAATTGGTGTATCATTTTCCACTTGTATAATTTCTCTTAAAATTTTCAGTTCTAAAAATGGTGACTTGTCGTTGACGTCAACGGAGAACGGAGGCAACGGAGAACGGAGGCCGCTGACGTCATGGAAGGGGCCGGCGACTGACTGGCGACTTGGCGAGGGCAGATGGGCAATGGTGACTTGTCGTGGGACTGTGGTAGTGGCGACTGGCGACTGTGGGTGCGGAGCGCTAAACTCGTTGTTTGGTACCAACGAGCTGTTGATGAAGCTCAAGAGGCGAGCGGAGACCTAAACTCGTTGTTTGGAACCAACGAGCTATTGGTGGAACTCAAGCGGCAAGCGGAGCGCTGAACTCGTTGTTTGTGACCAACGAGTTGTTGATGAAGCTCAAGCGGCGAGCAGAACGCTGAACTCATTGTTTGGGACCAATGAGTTGCTGATGGAGCTCAAGCGGCGAGCAGAGCACTGACTTCGTTGTTTGGGACCAACGAGTTGTTGATGGAGCTCAAGCAGCGTACAGAGCACTAAACTCGTTGTTTGGGACCAACGAGTTGTTGATGGAGTTCGAGCGATAAGCAGAGCATTGGACCTGTTGCTCGATGTTGACGAGTAGTGAGGAACTCATGTGGAACGGTAGCGTCGAACTCATTTTTCGAGCGAATGAGTTGTGGGTATTCTGAATCTTCTTAGTTTGGAAGTAAAGTCACTTGTGTTTATTCATCGTTGAGATGATTCCATTCTTCTTTTTACTGACAAGTGGTTGCGTGCATGGAATGAGGTTCTCCAGGACACTGAGTTTGCCCTCCTTCGTGATACGCTGTGCGTGACGGAGTTGGAACTCTCCCGTTTGCATGGTGCTTCAAGCGAGAGGGAGTTAAAGCTTGCTTAAGTGAAGGTGGTTGGATACATATGGAGTTTGCTCGTCTAAGGAAGACTTGTTTTGAATATCGTCATCAAGAGTTGAGTCGGCCCTAAGGAGCGGTTAGCTGGTAGGAGGCCAGCGAGGAGATTTTTTGCTTAGGTAGAGCACCCCTCCAGTGTGTCTGGCTGGAAGAACAGCTTTCATGACAGTTTGTTGTACAGTGTTCGCAGGACTTTCGGTAGTGATTTCTAGACGTGAAACATGAACTTATTGTAACTTTGCTGTTGTAATGAGACTTTTACTTTGTGGAATGAGAAGTCTTCTACATGCCGGTGTCTTATCCTGTGATACATCGTCTTGGGGTTGGTTAGTCGTATGAGCTGCTCTTGGGAGAGTTAGGCTTTGGACTAGCCATTTTGCATTTGCAAACTCCTGTAGTGCTACTAGATCTGAACATATGAGTTGGTGATAGTTTTGTGATTGGCGGGATTCATTTCATATGCTTGATCCTTGCTGTCATGGTTGATGTGTCATCGACAGGTTCACTGTCGCTAAATAATATAGCCTCAAGTCTGTTGTGTATAGCTTAGAGAGCTGTCGACGGTGTATGATGAAGTTTAGCATTGCTCCGTCTTGAACCAGCTAGTTGTAGGAACAACTCTGAAGAAGAGTTATTTTCCAAACTTTCTGTATGGGGCCTCCGACAAATTGTGAGAGTCGCATCGAATGGAGAGTTGAACTCCAAGTGTTACTTTTTACAAGTGTTGCTAGAGTAACTCTGATCCATGATTTTGGACCTATTAATCTGTTGTTGAGGAAGTTTAACTAGTTGCAGGAACAGATCGAATGCCGAGTTGAACTCTGAACGTGTGTCATTACAGGTTGCAAAAGTAACTCTGAACCATGAACATGGATTCCGAACTTGTTAGTTTAAGTTTTAATAGGTTGCAGGAGCAGTTCGAATGGCAAAGCGCACTCTGAACTTGCTTCGCAAATTGACAGAGTCTCTTTTGAACCATGAACTGGACTCCGAACCGGTCATCGAGATGCTAACGGATTGCAGGAGCAGATCGAATGGCGAAGTGCACTGTAAACTTGCGTTATTGAAAATTTTTAAAGTCTCTATCGAGCCATGGGTATGGACTCTGAATCCGTCTTACAGGGGGACTCGCAACGAGTGTTTGGTGCTGCTTAAGTGTTTAAGTGTGGCACTCAACTTGTTATTTTCGAGCCTCTAAGGAAGTTCAAGTAGTTGTAGGAATAGATCGATCGGTGAGTTGTGTTCTAAACATGCATGTTTGCACGCAGAAACTCCCGAATTCTGGATTCCGAACATGCGTTGAGGAAAGCTTGTAACGAGTACCTAGCGCTGCTTTAATGTAAGTTGGGCATGTAGCTCGTTGTTTGCTTTGATGAATTAACAGGTTGCAGGAGCAGATCGAATGGCGAAGCACTTTGAACTTGTTTCAATGTAAATTGTTGTAATAACTTAGCACTATGGATGCGGGCTCCGAACCCGTCTTGTAGAAATTTTTTAACGATTTTTTGGTGCCGTTTTTGTGTACAAGTTTGGCACCCAACTCATTGTACTTCTCAAGGTGTTCTACTTTCCAAGTCCCTGCTGATATCTCCTTGCCCCCCGGGTCTTCAAGTTGATGAGCCGTCAGGCGAAAATATAGAATTGTAAAGTCAGGCAAAATATAGAATTGCTAGTCCGGGACGGCCGAATATAGAATTGTATGCAGGTTTGACATCGATTACCATAAAGTCCAGTGCTTCTATTTGAATAGTGGGGGCTTTTCCTACTGTTACGTCGAGTGCGACAATTTTCTCGACTTAGACAGGTGCACCAGAGGAGTCATGAAGTGTATAACCGGCTGGCTTGAGTCGGTCTTGAGAGAGCTTGAGAGCCTTAAATGTGGCAATGAATAGGATGTTTACTGAGCTGCCATTTTCCATATTTTGCACGGCTGGCTTGAGTCCCGGCCATCCCCGGGTGTTCTACTTTACAATTCTATATTTTGCCTGGACTTGCCTGTTTTGGAGGGAGCCCCTGTAACACCCCGAATTTCAAATAAGGACAAACTCGGGATTTCACAGGATCTTTACTTCACTTCGTACAATTTTACAAGGAATTTAAAACTTTTTTTTTTTTTATTCACAATACATCAGAGTTCAATTACAACTTGGTTTTACACAGCGGAAGAATGAAATTTACAATAAAACATTTGCAACATCTTTAAAAATAAAACAGCATCAGCATATCCACTTTATAGCTCCATGAATGGTCCTTTACCTGCATGTCAATCTGTGGGCACGTCAGTTATTTACAACTGACGAAATGTTATACACGGCTATCCTCTCTATGCCGGGAATAGTATAACGATCTCATACTTTAACAAATCACAAAAAGATTGAATGAACATATAAAGTGTCAAAAGTGATTATTCTAAATATAAGTGTATGTCATGGCTTAATGCCTAATGCACACAATTCTACACTAGGATGACACTAATGCACACTTGTTCGAATTCTATGCATCCCATACTACATAGGTCCGAGGGCAAGTGCCTACGTTCTCCACAATAAAGGGCTCGATCCCTCGCCATGAAAACTACCCGGTAGCAAAACAAAGTTCAGACTATTCCACGAATGTGAATCCCAGCCTTGGAGTCCACCAACAGCTGTTATAACAGATTCCACATCGTACGAACCGTCCCGTATGTGACCCTCTAGCCCAGCATATATATATATACATTGGAGACGGTAAACACAAAAATCCATCCGTCCGACTACTCAAGATCCCGGAGTCCACCGCTGACCCGTCCTCATAGTCCCGGACTAAAATATAATAATCCGTCTCCCACAGGGCAACCTCAGTCCACCAACTGGGTCTATAGTCTTGGAGTCCACCAACAACTATATAGAGCACCCCACTTACGTTTCCCTAAGTTTACTACATCTTCACTTATGTGCCTAAATTTTCCTAAGTTCAAGACATGAATAATCTCCACATGTAGAATTAGTTGTTACCTCCTACCGGACTTAGTCAACAAATACGAGATGGCTCCATAACCACATCTCAAAATCACAACTCAACATTCTTTTATTTCAATAATGCCGGTACCGAGGTCTTTCTAACTCAAAGTCATAAGCTTTCATGTACAAGAAACATGGGTACATATACCCCTTAATAATCATGTCTTAAATCTAGATATTTTCATCTTTCAAATAACTTGTCTCAATTCATGATCTAGTTATTCATAGCAAACAATTCCTTTCAATGTACATAATTTCATCACATGAACCAATTCAAGCTTTCACATCTTCTCAATTCACATAAAATATTCTTAAACCAAAATGATTGCACAATTTCTTCAAATGAAAAATTTAACTCACACAATCGATACTTTACTCTTCTAAAAATATTATCATGCTTTTTATTAATTAAATTCTAATCACAATCAAAGTAACATTTCACTTTCTCCTCTTTAAATTCTCAAATATACAAAAGAAATTCTAAAACTATATTTGATGAATTATATTTCATTTTTATTCCATTATTAACCAAACTTCATTCTTTATTAAAAATGTTAGATGAATTCCAAAATGAAAACAACGTTAGAGGATTTTATAAACCAGTAAGGGCCTTTCAAAAGAAATATATATGTTTACAAATCAAACCTAAAATATAAATATATTGATGACGACTACAAATTGATTCCATCCAAAATATTCATTTTTGTATATATAGCCAACTAACTAGTGTTGCTCTAATGTGAGCAGGAAAAATAGTCCAAGGAAAAACGCAATTTTTCTTTTTTTTTTTAAACTTATAACTGACAATTTACCTACTTTAAATAATATTTGGTGATCTAGTTAATTAATACAACTTCTCCCATATATGTTTGGACTTATCCATAGTCCACTATATACTGTTGTATAAGGTGACGCCAAGAAGGAAGATTAAACAAATTAATTTCTTATAAACAAAGTGTACTTGAAGTTATCGAAATCATATCCTTATCATATTATTTGAAGTAATGAGCTTAACAATGCTAACATGTCAGTTAGGAAACTCCAAGTGAGAGACTCAAAAAAAAAATATATATATAAAATGTTTAGAACCCAAAACAAAATTGTTTAGAACCTCAAGTCAGAGGGCTTCCACAAAGATTCGAACCCACTATCCGCAAGAAGAAAGCCCAGACACCAAGCCGATAGGCCAAGTGCTCCCACATGATTAAAGTTCACATGGTCTTTTAAATACCCAGACTCTGCCTAAATACTTCCGGTTTAAAAATTTCTCTTTTCGAAAAAAAAAAAAAAAAACAATTTACGATCCCAAATGTCGAACCCACACACTCTAAAAATTATTCGAGAACAGTATACCGAACTCTAGGGCGACAATAAGTTCATACAATTGAAAATTTTTACCGCGTGAAGAGTAACTCAACTTTCCCTATAATTTGTGAAATGTAAATTTTATTTTACTATATATATTTTTCTATGCCCATTAGCAATAAGAAAATATTTCTCATTTGTTATCTCTAGCATGGATTTTTATCTACACACTTCTTATCACATTCAATTCATACTATTCATATAAAATAATTAGCATGCAATTTCTACAATTAGAAAGTAGGAGAACACCCACCTTATTGAAGCTTGAACAATTGAAGGAAAGATGTGACACTTCTTCTAGCTCCAAGACAACTCCTAGCAATGACTCCTCCTCCTAGCAAGCTCTCTTCTATCTTACTTTCTTTCTTCTCTTTCTTTTTCTTACATTCTTTTCTTTCTCTCTTGCTTCTCTTTTCTTTTCTTTTCTTTCTCTTGCTTTAATTCTAATTTTTGTGTTTGAAATGAAAAGGGGTAGGGTGCTATTTATAGAGTTTGTAGAGGGTTCAATTTGCAAAATTACCCACCTAATAAATTACTCAAATTAATTTGCTAACTCTTCATATTTTTAACTCCTAAAACTCCCACCCTTTCACCTCCTTATAACTCCTACCTCTTCTAATTCTTAACTCCCACTCTCCACTCTCTTCTCACATTCATTCTTTCTTCTCTAATTCTCTAACTCTCAAACTCTCTTTCTTCCCCTTCCATCAAAACCGAGCCGGACAGTATGTGTGCTGTGCTTGAACCGTGGGCCCCCATCTCCTACACATACTCTTCAATTTAATTTACCATATATGTTATTAAGCATATCAGCACTTCATGCTAACCCGTGGGCCCCCATATACATAAAATCCCATTATACATTTATTCACTATTTGCTCAAATCAACCATCTCCTATATATATACCCTATCTATGCATACTATGTACCAAAATCAAGAATATATTATGCATAAATAAAATAAAAACAAACGTTTCCAAAAATTTATCTTGGAAACGGATACGATCAAACGCGCGCACCGAAACACGTGCATCGCACGTAAAATATCAAAATGCGAAAAATCGATTTTATTGATGAAAAATTATTAAATATAATCGAAAATAATATAAGAAAAATATATTTACTAATTTTGTGTATTTCATGATGAAATCGCAACACGTAGAAAGTACGTGCAATATACGTGCAGAAGATTGAAAAATGCATTTTAATCAAAACAAGGGGAAAATAAATTTTCGTCTTATAAAATAGATTTAAATACATAAAAATAAATAATTTAAACCTATAAAAATATTATACGTAGTGGTGGAAACACGTGCATCAAAACACGTAAAAAGCACGTAAATTCCAGTGATTGAAATATTATATTTTAGTTGATTGAAATACGGAAAAATGTATAAATAATACGAATCCAAAATATATAGTGAAACACATTACAAAATATACGTGCGTAACACCCAGGGGCAAAATTGTAATTTCAATTTTGCGGGGTGTTACACTCTCCCCCCCTTAGAGTAGTTCCGTCCCCGGAACTCGCTAGGGTAAAGGTTGTATCTTGTACATGCCAAAGAAAATATTATTCTTGTATTTAAGAAACTGCAAACTTTAAAATATGCAATAATAATAGTACCGAATGGAAACAAAATGGTAGGTCATATTCATATGGGTAGAAATTTTCAATCTTGTTAAGAACATATAGGATAAGAAACTAGAGTACCATGGAAATCAAAATCATATAAAATGAGTGCTCATAAGAAAATTTCATAAGATAAATCCAGAATAATAAATGAAGAAAATATTTGTTGAAATATTAATTTAATAAATGGCAATTTAAAACCTGACAAAGTACGTAAAGTAATAGTAGACATAGACGGGTAAACATGAAGTGACATAAATACATGAAAGATGAAATTTTAAGTTTGAAAAACAAGTTTAAAATATCAAGACTAAGGAAGATAGATAAATAATAAATAATATAAGAAAATATTTATTTGAAAAATACTGAATATGGAGAAAGTACCATGATAAAAATCTACAAAAATAATTTGAGAGGGAAGTGAGTAAGGTATCATGAATGACGGTCCAAGCCAACCACGCTTCCACTGCGCCACTCTGATACCCAGGGAAAAATGTGCTCGCATACACTCTCATATCCATGTATACGAGAAAAACATCATGAATGAAAGTCAATAACTACTGCATTCACGACTCCAGCCATCCAAAAGAAAAGAAAATATCAGTGCATAGAGCAACACAAATGTAAATCACTTACATTTAAATCTCTATAGACTGAAACTCACACTCTAGGGTCCACAGGAATAATATTGTAGCTACTCAATAAGGTATCACGGGTTCTAGACTATAGTTAATGATCTTATTACTTTTCCTAAACAAATCTTTAGTCTATCAAGTTCTGATTCACTTGGGTTAGCCGTAAGAGTCGGTTCCCAGCTAGCGGTGGTCCGAAGACGCTTAAATACCGTGTCGCTTAGGGTTGTTTACACCCGGTTAACAGAAGGACTCTCTTGGTTTGTTCCCAAATTTATCGTCACTTTTTATCGTTCCTTATAAACTTGTACTACTTGTGAAGCATGCTCTGATACCATCTGTAACACCCCGAATTTCAAATAAGGACAAACTCGGGATTTCACAGGATCTTTACTTCACTTCGTACAATTTTACAAGGAATTTAAAACTTTTTTTTTTATTCACAATACATCAGAGTTCAATTACAACTTGGTTTTACACAGCGGAAGAATGAAATTTACAATAAAACATTTGCAACATCTTTAAAAATAAAACAGTATCAGCATATCCACTTTATAGCTCCATGAATGGTCCTTTACCTGCATGTCAATCTGTGGGCACGTCAGTTATTTACAACTGACGAAATGTTATACACGGCTATCCTCTCTATGCCGGGAATAGTATAACGATCTCATACTTTAACAAATCACAAAAAGATTGAATGAACATATAAAGTGTCAAAAGTGATTATTCTAAATATAAGTGTATGTCATGGCTTAATGCCTAATGCACACAATTCTACACTAGGATGACACTAATGCACACTTGTTCGAATTCTATGCATCCCATACTACATAGGTCCGAGGGCAAGTGCCTACGTTCTCCACAATAAAGGGCTCGATCCCTCGCCATGAAAACTACCCGGTAGCAAAACAAAGTTCAGACTATTCCACGAATGTGAATCCCAGCCTTGGAGTCCACCAACAGCTGTTATAACAGATTCCACATCGTACGAACCGTCCCGTATATGACCCTCTAGCCCAGCATATATATATATACATTGGAGACGGTAAACACAAAAATCCATCCGTCCGACTACTCAAGATCCCGGAGTCCACCGCTGACCCATCCTCATAGTCCCGGACTAAAATATAATAATCCGTCTCCCACAGGGCAACCTCAGTCCACCAACTGGGTCTATAGTCTTGGAGTCCACCAACAACTATATAGAGCACCCCACATACCTTTCCCTAAGTTTACTACATCTTCACTTATGTGCCTAAATTTTTCTAAGTTCAAGACATGAATAATCTCCACATGTAGAATTAGTTGTTACCTCCTACCGGACTTAGTCAACAAATACGAGATGGCTCCATAACCACATCTCAAAATCACAACTCAACATTCTTTTATTTCAATAATGCCGGTACCGAGGTCTTTCTAACTCAAAGTCATAAGCTTTCATGTACAAGAAACATGGGTACATATACCCCTTAATAATCATGTCTTAAATCTAGATATTTTCATCTTTCAAATAACTTGTCTCAATTCATGATCTAGTTATTCATAGCAAACAATTCCTTTCAATGTACATAATTTCATCACATGAACCAATTCAAGCTTTCACATCTTCTCAATTCACATAAAATATTCTTAAACCAAAATGATTGCACAATTTCTTCAAATGAAAAATTTAACTCACACAATCGATACTTTACTCTTCTAAAAATATTATCATGCTTTTTATTAATTAAATTCTAATCACAATCAAAGTAACATTTCACTTTCTCCTCTTTAAATTCTCAAATATACAAAAGAAATTCTAAAACTATATTTGATGAATTATATTTCATTTTTATTCCATTATTAACCAAACTTCATTCTTTATTAAAAATGTTAGATGAATTCCAAAATGAAAACAACGTTAGAGGATTTTATAAACCAGTAAGGGCCTTTCAAAAGAAATATATATGTTTACAAATCAAACCTAAAATATAAATATATTGATGACGACTACAAATTGATTCCATCCAAAATATTCATTTTTGTATATATAGCCAACTAACTAGTGTTGCTCTAATGTGAGCAGGAAAAATAGTCCAAGGAAAAACGCAATTTTTCTTTTTTTTTTTAAACTTATAACTGACAATTTACCTACTTTAAATAATATTTGGTGATCTAGTTAATTAATACAACTTCTCCCATATATGTTTGGACTTATCCATAGTCCACTATATACTGTTGTATAAGGTGACGCCAAGAAGGAAGATTAAACAAATTAATTTCTTATAAACAAAGTGTACTTGAAGTTATCGAAATCATATCCTTATCATATTATTTGAAGTAATGAGCTTAACAATGCTAACATGTCAGTTAGGAAACTCCAAGTGAGAGACTCAAAAAAAATATATATATATAAAATGTTTAGAACCCAAAACAAAATTGTTTAGAACCTCAAGTCAGAGGGCTTCCACAAAGATTCGAACCCACTATCCGCAAGAAGAAAGCCCAGACACCAAGCCGATAGGCCAAGTGCTCCCACATGATTAAAGTTCACATGGTCTTTTAAATACCCAGACTCTGCCTAAATACTTCCGGTTTAAAAATTTCTCTTTTCGAAAAAAAAAAAAAAACAATTTACGATCCCAAATGTCGAACCCACACACTCTAAAAATTATTCGAGAACAGTATACCGAACTCTAGGGCGACAATAAGTTCATACAATTGAAAATTTTTACCGCGTGAAGAGTAACTCAACTTTCCCTATAATTTGTGAAATGTAAATTTTATTTTACTATATATATTTTTCTATGCCCATTAGCAATAAGAAAATATTTCTCATTTGTTATCTCTAGCATGGATTTTTATCTACACACTTCTTATCACATTCAATTCATACTATTCATATAAAATAATTAGCATGCAATTTCTACAATTAGAAAGTAGGAGAACACCCACCTTATTGAAGCTTGAACAATTGAAGGAAAGATGTGACACTTCTTCTAGCTCCAAGACAACTCCTAGCAATGACTCCTCCTCCTAGCAAGCTCTCTTCTATCTTACTTTCTTTCTTCTCTTTCTTTTTCTTACATTCTTTTCTTTCTCTCTTGCTTCTCTTTTCTTTTCTTTTCTTTCTCTTGCTTTAATTCTAATTTTTGTGTTTGAAATGAAAAGGGGTAGGGTGCTATTTATAGAGTTTGTAGAGGGTTCAATTTGCAAAATTACCCACCTAATAAATTACTCAAATTAATTTGCTAACTCTTCATATTTTTAACTCCTAAAACTCCCACCCTTTCACCTCCTTATAACTCCTACCTCTTCTAATTCTTAACTCCCACTCTCCACTCTCTTCTCACATTCATTCTTTCTTCTCTAATTCTCTAACTCTCAAACTCTCTTTCTTCCCCTTCCATCAAAACCGAGCCGGACAGTATGTGTGCTGTGCTTGAACCGTGGGCCCCCATCTCCTACACATACTCTTCAATTTAATTTACCATATATGTTATTAAGCATATCAGCACTTCATGCTAACCCGTGGGCCCCCATATACATAAAATCCCATTATACATTTATTCACTATTTGCTCAAATCAACCATCTCCTATATATATACCCTATCTATGCATACTATGTACCAAAATCAAGAATATATTATGCATAAATAAAATAAAAACAAACGTTTCCAAAAATTTATCTTGGAAACGGATACGATCAAACGCGCGCACCGAAACACGTGCATCGCACGTAAAATATCAAAATGCGAAAAATCGATTTTATTGATGAAAAATTATTAAATATAATCGAAAATAATATAAGAAAAATATATTTACTAATTTTGTGTATTTCATGATGAAATCGCAACACGTAGAAAGTACGTGCAATATACGTGCAGAAGATTGAAAAATGCATTTTAATCAAAACAAGGGGAAAATAAATTTTCGTCTTATAAAATAGATTTAAATACATAAAAATAAATAATTTAAACCTATAAAAATATTATACGTAGTGGTGGAAACACGTGCATCAAAACACGTAAAAAGCACGTAAATTCCAGTGATTGAAATATTATATTTTAGTTGATTGAAATACGGAAAAATGTATAAATAATACGAATCCAAAATATATAGTGAAACACATTACAAAATATACGTGCGTAACACCCAGGGGCAAAATTGTAATTTCAATTTTGCGGGGTGTTACACTCTCCCCCCCTTAGAGTAGTTCCGTCCCCGGAACTCGCTAGGGTAAAGGTTGTATCTTGTACATGCCAAAGAAAATATTATTCTTGTATTTAAGAAACTGCAAACTTTAAAATATGCAATAATAATAGTACCGAATGGAAACAAAATGGTAGGTCATATTCATATGGGTAGAAATTTTCAATCTTGTTAAGAACATATAGGATAAGAAACTAGAGTACCATGGAAATCAAAATCATATAAAATGAGTGCTCATAAGAAAATTTCATAAGATAAATCCAGAATAATAAATGAAGAAAATATTTGTTGAAATATTAATTTAATAAATGGCAATTTAAAACCTGACAAAGTACGTAAAGTAATAGTAGACATAGACGGGTAAACATGAAGTGACATAAATACATGAAAGATGAAATTTTAAGTTTGAAAAACAAGTTTAAAATATCAAGACTAAGGAAGATAGATAAATAATAAATAATATAAGAAAATATTTATTTGAAAAATACTGAATATGGAGAAAGTACCATGATAAAAATCTACAAAAATAATTTGAGAGGGAAGTGAGTAAGGTATCATGAATGACGGTCCAAGCCAACCACGCTTCCACTGCGCCACTCTGATACCCAGGGAAAAATGTGCTCGCATACACTCTCATATCCATGTATACGAGAAAAACATCATGAATGAAAGTCAATAACTACTGCATTCACGACTCCAGCCATCCAAAAGAAAAGAAAATATCAGTGCATAGAGCAACACAAATGTAAATCACTTACATTTAAATCTCTATAGACTGAAACTCACACTCTAGGGTCCACAGGAATAATATTGTAGCTACTCAATAAGGTATCACGGGTTCTAGACTATAGTTAATGATCTTATTACTTTTCCTAAACAAATCTTTAGTCTATCAAGTTCTGATTCACTTGGGTTAGCCGTAAGAGTCGGTTCCCAGCTAGCGGTGGTCCGAAGACGCTTAAATACCGTGTCGCTTAGGGTTGTTTACACCCGGTTAACAGAAGGACTCTCTTGGTTTGTTCCCAAATTTATCGTCACTTTTTATCGTTCCTTATAAACTTGTACTACTTGTGAAGCATGCTCTGATACCATCTGTAACACCCCGAATTTCAAATAAGGACAAACTCGGGATTTCACAGGATCTTTACTTCACTTCGTACAATTTTACAAGGAATTTAAAACTTTTTTTTTATTCACAATACATCAGAGTTCAATTACAACTTGGTTTTACACAGCGGAAGAATGAAATTTACAATAAAACATTTGCAACATCTTTAAAAATAAAACAGTATCAGCATATCCACTTTATAGCTCCATGAATGGTCCTTTACCTGCATGTCAATCTGTGGGCACGTCAGTTATTTACAACTGACGAAATGTTATACACGGCTATCCTCTCTATGCCGGGAATAGTATAACGATCTCATACTTTAACAAATCACAAAAAGATTGAATGAACATATAAAGTGTCAAAAGTGATTATTCTAAATATAAGTGTATGTCATGGCTTAATGCCTAATGCACACAATTCTACACTAGGATGACACTAATGCACACTTGTTCGAATTCTATGCATCCCATACTACATAGGTCCGAGGGCAAGTGCCTACGTTCTCCACAATAAAGGGCTCGATCCCTCGCCATGAAAACTACCCGGTAGCAAAACAAAGTTCAGACTATTCCACGAATGTGAATCCCAGCCTTGGAGTCCACCAACAGCTGTTATAACAGATTCCACATCGTACGAACCGTCCCGTATATGACCCTCTAGCCCAGCATATATATATATACATTGGAGACGGTAAACACAAAAATCCATCCGTCCGACTACTCAAGATCCCGGAGTCCACCGCTGACCCGTCCTCATAGTCCCGGACTAAAATATAATAATCCGTCTCCCACAGGGCAACCTCAGTCCACCAACTGGGTCTATAGTCTTGGAGTCCACCAACAACTATATAGAGCACCCCACTTACCTTTCCCTAAGTTTACTACATCTTCACTTATGTGCCTAAATTTTTCTAAGTTCAAGACATGAATAATCTCCACATGTAGAATTAGTTGTTACCTCCTACCGGACTTAGTCAACAAATACGAGATGGCTCCATAACCACATCTCAAAATCACAACTCAACATTCTTTTATTTCAATAATGCCGGTACCGAGGTCGTTCTAACTCAAAGTCATAAGCTTTCATGTACAAGAAACATGGGTACATATACCCCTTAATAATCATGTCTTAAATCTAGATATTTTCATCTTTCAAATAACTTGTCTCAATTCATGATCTAGTTATTCATAGCAAACAATTCCTTTCAATGTACATAATTTCATCACATGAACCAATTCAAGCTTTCACATCTTCTCAATTCACATAAAATATTCTTAAACCAAAATGATTGCACAATTTCTTCAAATGAAAAATTTAACTCACACAATCGATACTTTACTCTTCTAAAAATATTATCATGCTTTTTATTAATTAAATTCTAATCACAATCAAAGTAACATTTCACTTTCTCCTCTTTAAATTCTCAAATATACAAAAGAAATTCTAAAACTATATTTGATGAATTATATTTCATTTTTATTCCATTATTAACCAAACTTCATTCTTTATTAAAAATGTTAGATGAATTCCAAAATGAAAACAACGTTAGAGGATTTTATAAACCAGTAAGGGCCTTTCAAAAGAAATATATATGTTTACAAATCAAACCTAAAATATAAATATATTGATGACGACTACAAATTGATTCCATCCAAAATATTCATTTTTGTATATATAGCCAACTAACTAGTGTTGCTCTAATGTGAGCAGGAAAAATAGTCCAAGGAAAAACGCAATTTTTCTTTTTTTTTTTAAACTTATAACTGACAATTTACCTACTTTAAATAATATTTGGTGATCTAGTTAATTAATACAACTTCTCCCATATATGTTTGGACTTATCCATAGTCCACTATATACTGTTGTATAAGGTGACGCCAAGAAGGAAGATTAAACAAATTAATTTCTTATAAACAAAGTGTACTTGAAGTTATCGAAATCATATCCTTATCATATTATTTGAAGTAATGAGCTTAACAATGCTAACATGTCAGTTAGGAAACTCCAAGTGAGAGACTCAAAAAAAAAAAATATATATAAAATGTTTAGAACCCAAAACAAAATTGTTTAGAACCTCAAGTCAGAGGGCTTCCACAAAGATTCGAACCCACTATCCGCAAGAAGAAAGCCCAGACACCAAGCCGATAGGCCAAGTGCTCCCACATGATTAAAGTTCACATGGTCTTTTAAATACCCAGACTCTGCCTAAATACTTCCGGTTTAAAAATTTCTCTTTTCGAAAAAAAAAAAAAAAACAATTTACGATCCCAAATGTCGAACCCACACACTCTAAAAATTATTCGAGAACAGTATACCGAACTCTAGGGCGACAATAAGTTCATACAATTGAAAATTTTTACCGCGTGAAGAGTAACTCAACTTTCCCTATAATTTGTGAAATGTAAATTTTATTTTACTATATATATTTTTCTATGCCCATTAGCAATAAGAAAATATTTCTCATTTGTTATCTCTAGCATGGATTTTTATCTACACACTTCTTATCACATTCAATTCATACTATTCATATAAAATAATTAGCATGCAATTTCTACAATTAGAAAGTAGGAGAACACCCACCTTATTGAAGCTTGAACAATTGAAGGAAAGATGTGACACTTCTTCTAGCTCCAAGACAACTCCTAGCAATGACTCCTCCTCCTAGCAAGCTCTCTTCTATCTTACTTTCTTTCTTCTCTTTCTTTTTCTTACATTCTTTTCTTTCTCTCTTGCTTCTCTTTTCTTTTCTTTTCTTTCTCTTGCTTTAATTCTAATTTTTGTGTTTGAAATGAAAAGGGGTAGGGTGCTATTTATAGAGTTTGTAGAGGGTTCAATTTGCAAAATTACCCACCTAATAAATTACTCAAATTAATTTGCTAACTCTTCATATTTTTAACTCCTAAAACTCCCACCCTTTCACCTCCTTATAACTCCTACCTCTTCTAATTCTTAACTCCCACTCTCCACTCTCTTCTCACATTCATTCTTTCTTCTCTAATTCTCTAACTCTCAAACTCTCTTTCTTCCCCTTCCATCAAAACCGAGCCGGACAGTATGTGTGCTGTGCTTGAACCGTGGGCCCCCATCTCCTACACATACTCTTCAATTTAATTTACCATATATGTTATTAAGCATATCAGCACTTCATGCTAACCCGTGGGCCCCCATATACATAAAATCCCATTATACATTTATTCACTATTTGCTCAAATCAACCATCTCCTATATATATACCCTATCTATGCATACTATGTACCAAAATCAAGAATATATTATGCATAAATAAAATAAAAACAAACGTTTCCAAAAATTTATCTTGGAAACGGATACGATCAAACGCGCGCACCGAAACACGTGCATCGCACGTAAAATATCAAAATGCGAAAAATCGATTTTATTGATGAAAAATTATTAAATATAATCGAAAATAATATAAGAAAAATATATTTACTAATTTTGTGTATTTCATGATGAAATCGCAACACGTAGAAAGTACGTGCAATATACGTGCAGAAGATTGAAAAATGCATTTTAATCAAAACAAGGGGAAAATAAATTTTCGTCTTATAAAATAGATTTAAATACATAAAAATAAATAATTTAAACCTATAAAAATATTATACGTAGTGGTGGAAACACGTGCATCAAAACACGTAAAAAGCACGTAAATTCCAGTGATTGAAATATTATATTTTAGTTGATTGAAATACGGAAAAATGTATAAATAATACGAATCCAAAATATATAGTGAAACACATTACAAAATATACGTGCGTAACACCCAGGGGCAAAATTGTAATTTCAATTTTGCGGGGTGTTACACTCTCCCCCCCTTAGAGTAGTTCCGTCCCCGGAACTCGCTAGGGTAAAGGTTGTATCTTGTACATGCCAAAGAAAATATTATTCTTGTATTTAAGAAACTGCAAACTTTAAAATATGCAATAATAATAGTACCGAATGGAAACAAAATGGTAGGTCATATTCATATGGGTAGAAATTTTCAATCTTGTTAAGAACATATAGGATAAGAAACTAGAGTACCATGGAAATCAAAATCATATAAAATGAGTGCTCATAAGAAAATTTCATAAGATAAATCCAGAATAATAAATGAAGAAAATATTTGTTGAAATATTAATTTAATAAATGGCAATTTAAAACCTGACAAAGTACGTAAAGTAATAGTAGACATAGACGGGTAAACATGAAGTGACATAAATACATGAAAGATGAAATTTTAAGTTTGAAAAACAAGTTTAAAATATCAAGACTAAGGAAGATAGATAAATAATAAATAATATAAGAAAATATTTATTTGAAAAATACTGAATATGGAGAAAGTACCATGATAAAAATCTACAAAAATAATTTGAGAGGGAAGTGAGTAAGGTATCATGAATGACGGTCCAAGCCAACCACGCTTCCACTGCGCCACTCTGATACCCAGGGAAAAATGTGCTCGCATACACTCTCATATCCATGTATACGAGAAAAACATCATGAATGAAAGTCAATAACTACTGCATTCACGACTCCAGCCATCCAAAAGAAAAGAAAATATCAGTGCATAGAGCAACACAAATGTAAATCACTTACATTTAAATCTCTATAGACTGAAACTCACACTCTAGGGTCCACAGGAATAATATTGTAGCTACTCAATAAGGTATCACGGGTTCTAGACTATAGTTAATGATCTTATTACTTTTCCTAAACAAATCTTTAGTCTATCAAGTTCTGATTCACTTGGGTTAGCCGTAAGAGTCGGTTCCCAGCTAGCGGTGGTCCGAAGACGCTTAAATACCGTGTCGCTTAGGGTTGTTTACACCCGGTTAACAGAAGGACTCTCTTGGTTTGTTCCCAAATTTATCGTCACTTTTTATCGTTCCTTATAAACTTGTACTACTTGTGAAGCATGCTCTGATACCATCTGTAACACCCCGAATTTCAAATAAGGACAAACTCGGGATTTCACAGGATCTTTACTTCACTTCGTACAATTTTACAAGGAATTTAAAACTTTTTTTTTTATTCACAATACATCAGAGTTCAATTACAACTTGGTTTTACACAGCGGAAGAATGAAATTTACAATAAAACATTTGCAACATCTTTAAAAATAAAACAGTATCAGCATATCCACTTTATAGCTCCATGAATGGTCCTTTACCTGCATGTCAATCTGTGGGCACGTCAGTTATTTACAACTGACGAAATGTTATACACGGCTATCCTCTCTATGCCGGGAATAGTATAACGATCTCATACTTTAACAAATCACAAAAAGATTGAATGAACATATAAAGTGTCAAAAGTGATTATTCTAAATATAAGTGTATGTCATGGCTTAATGCCTAATGCACACAATTCTACACTAGGATGACACTAATGCACACTTGTTCGAATTCTATGCATCCCATACTACATAGGTCCGAGGGCAAGTGCCTACGTTCTCCACAATAAAGGGCTCGATCCCTCGCCATGAAAACTACCCGGTAGCAAAACAAAGTTCAGACTATTCCACGAATGTGAATCCCAGCCTTGGAGTCCACCAACAGCTGTTATAACAGATTCCACATCGTACGAACCGTCCCGTATATGACCCTCTAGCCCAGCATATATATATATACATTGGAGACGGTAAACACAAAAATCCATCCGTCCGACTACTCAAGATCCCGGAGTCCACCGCTGACCCGTCCTCATAGTCCCGGACTAAAATATAATAATCCGTCTCCCACAGGGCAACCTCAGTCCACCAACTGGGTCTATAGTCTTGGAGTCCACCAACAACTATATAGAGCACCCCACTTACCTTTCCCTAAGTTTACTACATCTTCACTTATGTGCCTAAATTTTTCTAAGTTCAAGACATGAATAATCTCCACATGTAGAATTAGTTGTTACCTCCTACCAGACTTAGTCAACAAATACGAGATGGCTCCATAACCACATCTCAAAATCACAACTCAACATTCTTTTATTTCAATAATGCCGGTACCGAGGTCTTTCTAACTCAAAGTCATAAGCTTTCATGTACAAGAAACATGGGTACATATACCCCTTAATAATCATGTCTTAAATCTAGATATTTTCATCTTTCAAATAACTTGTCTCAATTCATGATCTAGTTATTCATAGCAAACAATTCCTTTCAATGTACATAATTTCATCACATGAACCAATTCAAGCTTTCACATCTTCTCAATTCACATAAAATATTCTTAAACCAAAATGATTGCACAATTTCTTCAAATGAAAAATTTAACTCACACAATCGATACTTTACTCTTCTAAAAATATTATCATGCTTTTTATTAATTAAATTCTAATCACAATCAAAGTAACATTTCACTTTCTCCTCTTTAAATTCTCAAATATACAAAAGAAATTCTAAAACTATATTTGATGAATTATATTTCATTTTTATTCCATTATTAACCAAACTTCATTCTTTATTAAAAATGTTAGATGAATTCCAAAATGAAAACAACGTTAGAGGATTTTATAAACCAGTAAGGGCCTTTCAAAAGAAATATATATGTTTACAAATCAAACCTAAAATATAAATATATTGATGACGACTACAAATTGATTCCATCCAAAATATTCATTTTTGTATATATAGCCAACTAACTAGTGTTGCTCTAATGTGAGCAGGAAAAATAGTCCAAGGAAAAACGCAATTTTTCTTTTTTTTTTTAAACTTATAACTGACAATTTACCTACTTTAAATAATATTTGGTGATCTAGTTAATTAATACAACTTCTCCCATATATGTTTGGACTTATCCATAGTCCACTATATACTGTTGTATAAGGTGACGCCAAGAAGGAAGATTAAACAAATTAATTTCTTATAAACAAAGTGTACTTGAAGTTATCGAAATCATATCCTTATCATATTATTTGAAGTAATGAGCTTAACAATGCTAACATGTCAGTTAGGAAACTCCAAGTGAGAGACTCAAAAAAAAAATATATATATAAAATGTTTAGAACCCAAAACAAAATTGTTTAGAACCTCAAGTCAGAGGGCTTCCACAAAGATTCGAACCCACTATCCGCAAGAAGAAAGCCCAGACACCAAGCCGATAGGCCAAGTGCTCCCACATGATTAAAGTTCACATGGTCTTTTAAATACCCAGACTCTGCCTAAATACTTCCGGTTTAAAAATTTCTCTTTTCGAAAAAAAAAAAAAAACAATTTACGATCCCAAATGTCGAACCCACACACTCTAAAAATTATTCGAGAACAGTATACCGAACTCTAGGGCGACAATAAGTTCATACAATTGAAAATTTTTACCGCGTGAAGAGTAACTCAACTTTCCCTATAATTTGTGAAATGTAAATTTTATTTTACTATATATATTTTTCTATGCCCATTAGCAATAAGAAAATATTTCTCATTTGTTATCTCTAGCATGGATTTTTATCTACACACTTCTTATCACATTCAATTCATACTATTCATATAAAATAATTAGCATGCAATTTCTACAATTAGAAAGTAGGAGAACACCCACCTTATTGAAGCTTGAACAATTGAAGGAAAGATGTGACACTTCTTCTAGCTCCAAGACAACTCCTAGCAATGACTCCTCCTCCTAGCAAGCTCTCTTCTATCTTACTTTCTTTCTTCTCTTTCTTTTTCTTACATTCTTTTCTTTCTCTCTTGCTTCTCTTTTCTTTTCTTTTCTTTCTCTTGCTTTAATTCTAATTTTTGTGTTTGAAATGAAAAGGGGTAGGGTGCTATTTATAGAGTTTGTAGAGGGTTCAATTTGCAAAATTACCCACCTAATAAATTACTCAAATTAATTTGCTAACTCTTCATATTTTTAACTCCTAAAACTCCCACCCTTTCACCTCCTTATAACTCCTACCTCTTCTAATTCTTAACTCCCACTCTCCACTCTCTTCTCACATTCATTCTTTCTTCTCTAATTCTCTAACTCTCAAACTCTCTTTCTTCCCCTTCCATCAAAACCGAGCCGGACAGTATGTGTGCTGTGCTTGAACCGTGGGCCCCCATCTCCTACACATACTCTTCAATTTAATTTACCATATATGTTATTAAGCATATCAGCACTTCATGCTAACCCGTGGGCCCCCATATACATAAAATCCCATTATACATTTATTCACTATTTGCTCAAATCAACCATCTCCTATATATATACCCTATCTATGCATACTATGTACCAAAATCAAGAATATATTATGCATAAATAAAATAAAAACAAACGTTTCCAAAAATTTATCTTGGAAACGGATACGATCAAACGCGCGCACCGAAACACGTGCATCGCACGTAAAATATCAAAATGCGAAAAATCGATTTTATTGATGAAAAATTATTAAATATAATCGAAAATAATATAAGAAAAATATATTTACTAATTTTGTGTATTTCATGATGAAATCGCAACACGTAGAAAGTACGTGCAATATACGTGCAGAAGATTGAAAAATGCATTTTAATCAAAACAAGGGGAAAATAAATTTTCGTCTTATAAAATAGATTTAAATACATAAAAATAAATAATTTAAACCTATAAAAATATTATACGTAGTGGTGGAAACACGTGCATCAAAACACGTAAAAAGCACGTAAATTCCAGTGATTGAAATATTATATTTTAGTTGATTGAAATACGGAAAAATGTATAAATAATACGAATCCAAAATATATAGTGAAACACATTACAAAATATACGTGCGTAACACCCAGGGGCAAAATTGTAATTTCAATTTTGCGGGGTGTTACACTCTCCCCCCCTTAGAGTAGTTCCGTCCCCGGAACTCGCTAGGGTAAAGGTTGTATCTTGTACATGCCAAAGAAAATATTATTCTTGTATTTAAGAAACTGCAAACTTTAAAATATGCAATAATAATAGTACCGAATGGAAACAAAATGGTAGGTCATATTCATATGGGTAGAAATTTTCAATCTTGTTAAGAACATATAGGATAAGAAACTAGAGTACCATGGAAATCAAAATCATATAAAATGAGTGCTCATAAGAAAATTTCATAAGATAAATCCAGAATAATAAATGAAGAAAATATTTGTTGAAATATTAATTTAATAAATGGCAATTTAAAACCTGACAAAGTACGTAAAGTAATAGTAGACATAGACGGGTAAACATGAAGTGACATAAATACATGAAAGATGAAATTTTAAGTTTGAAAAACAAGTTTAAAATATCAAGACTAAGGAAGATAGATAAATAATAAATAATATAAGAAAATATTTATTTGAAAAATACTGAATATGGAGAAAGTACCATGATAAAAATCTACAAAAATAATTTGAGAGGGAAGTGAGTAAGGTATCATGAATGACGGTCCAAGCCAACCACGCTTCCACTGCGCCACTCTGATACCCAGGGAAAAATGTGCTCGCATACACTCTCATATCCATGTATACGAGAAAAACATCATGAATGAAAGTCAATAACTACTGCATTCACGACTCCAGCCATCCAAAAGAAAAGAAAATATCAGTGCATAGAGCAACACAAATGTAAATCACTTACATTTAAATCTCTATAGACTGAAACTCACACTCTAGGGTCCACAGGAATAATATTGTAGCTACTCAATAAGGTATCACGGGTTCTAGACTATAGTTAATGATCTTATTACTTTTCCTAAACAAATCTTTAGTCTATCAAGTTCTGATTCACTTGGGTTAGCCGTAAGAGTCGGTTCCCAGCTAGCGGTGGTCCGAAGACGCTTAAATACCGTGTCGCTTAGGGTTGTTTACACCCGGTTAACAGAAGGACTCTCTTGGTTTGTTCCCAAATTTATCGTCACTTTTTATCGTTCCTTATAAACTTGTACTACTTGTGAAGCATGCTCTGATACCATCTGTAACACCCCGAATTTCAAATAAGGACAAACTCGGGATTTCACAGGATCTTTACTTCACTTCGTACAATTTTACAAGGAATTTAAAACTTTTTTTTTATTCACAATACATCAGAGTTCAATTACAACTTGGTTTTACACAGCGGAAGAATGAAATTTACAATAAAACATTTGCAACATCTTTAAAAATAAAACAGTATCAGCATATCCACTTTATAGCTCCATGAATGGTCCTTTACCTGCATGTCAATCTGTGGGCACGTCAGTTATTTACAACTGACGAAATGTTATACACGGCTATCCTCTCTATGCCGGGAATAGTATAACGATCTCATACTTTAACAAATCACAAAAAGATTGAATGAACATATAAAGTGTCAAAAGTGATTATTCTAAATATAAGTGTATGTCATGGCTTAATGCCTAATGCACACAATTCTACACTAGGATGACACTAATGCACACTTGTTCGAATTCTATGCATCCCATACTACATAGGTCCGAGGGCAAGTGCCTACGTTCTCCACAATAAAGGGCTCGATCCCTCGCCATGAAAACTACCCGGTAGCAAAACAAAGTTCAGACTATTCCACGAATGTGAATCCCAGCCTTGGAGTCCACCAACAGCTGTTATAACAGATTCCACATCGTACGAACCGTCCCGTATATGACCCTCTAGCCCAGCATATATATATATACATTGGAGACGGTAAACACAAAAATCCATCCGTCCGACTACTCAAGATCCCGGAGTCCACCGCTGACCCGTCCTCATAGTCCCGGACTAAAATATAATAATCCGTCTCCCACAGGGCAACCTCAGTCCACCAACTGGGTCTATAGTCTTGGAGTCCACCAACAACTATATAGAGCACCCCACTTACCTTTCCCTAAGTTTACTACATCTTCACTTATGTGCCTAAATTTTTCTAAGTTCAAGACATGAATAATCTCCACATGTAGAATTAGTTGTTACCTCCTACCGGACTTAGTCAACAAATACGAGATGGCTCCATAACCACATCTCAAAATCACAACTCAACATTCTTTTATTTCAATAATGCCGGTACCGAGGTCTTTCTAACTCAAAGTCATAAGCTTTCATGTACAAGAAACATGGGTACATATACCCCTTAATAATCATGTCTTAAATCTAGATATTTTCATCTTTCAAATAACTTGTCTCAATTCATGATCTAGTTATTCATAGCAAACAATTCCTTTCAATGTACATAATTTCATCACATGAACCAATTCAAGCTTTCACATCTTCTCAATTCACATAAAATATTCTTAAACCAAAATGATTGCACAATTTCTTCAAATGAAAAATTTAACTCACACAATCGATACTTTACTCTTCTAAAAATATTATCATGCTTTTTATTAATTAAATTCTAATCACAATCAAAGTAACATTTCACTTTCTCCTCTTTAAATTCTCAAATATACAAAAGAAATTCTAAAACTATATTTGATGAATTATATTTCATTTTTATTCCATTATTAACCAAACTTCATTCTTTATTAAAAATGTTAGATGAATTCCAAAATGAAAACAACGTTAGAGGATTTTATAAACCAGTAAGGGCCTTTCAAAAGAAATATATATGTTTACAAATCAAACCTAAAATATAAATATATTGATGACGACTACAAATTGATTCCATCCAAAATATTCATTTTTGTATATATAGCCAACTAACTAGTGTTGCTCTAATGTGAGCAGGAAAAATAGTCCAAGGAAAAACGCAATTTTTCTTTTTTTTTTTAAACTTATAACTGACAATTTACCTACTTTAAATAATATTTGGTGATCTAGTTAATTAATACAACTTCTCCCATATATGTTTGGACTTATCCATAGTCCACTATATACTGTTGTATAAGGTGACGCCAAGAAGGAAGATTAAACAAATTAATTTCTTATAAACAAAGTGTACTTGAAGTTATCGAAATCATATCCTTATCATATTATTTGAAGTAATGAGCTTAACAATGCTAACATGTCAGTTAGGAAACTCCAAGTGAGAGACTCAAAAAAAATATATATATATAAAATGTTTAGAACCCAAAACAAAATTGTTTAGAACCTCAAGTCAGAGGGCTTCCACAAAGATTCGAACCCACTATCCGCAAGAAGAAAGCCCAGACACCAAGCCGATAGGCCAAGTGCTCCCACATGATTAAAGTTCACATGGTCTTTTAAATACCCAGACTCTGCCTAAATACTTCCGGTTTAAAAATTTCTCTTTTCGAAAAAAAAAAAAAAACAATTTACGATCCCAAATGTCGAACCCACACACTCTAAAAATTATTCGAGAACAGTATACCGAACTCTAGGGCGACAATAAGTTCATACAATTGAAAATTTTTACCGCGTGAAGAGTAACTCAACTTTCCCTATAATTTGTGAAATGTAAATTTTATTTTACTATATATATTTTTCTATGCCCATTAGCAATAAGAAAATATTTCTCATTTGTTATCTCTAGCATGGATTTTTATCTACACACTTCTTATCACATTCAATTCATACTATTCATATAAAATAATTAGCATGCAATTTCTACAATTAGAAAGTAGGAGAACACCCACCTTATTGAAGCTTGAACAATTGAAGGAAAGATGTGACACTTCTTCTAGCTCCAAGACAACTCCTAGCAATGACTCCTCCTCCTAGCAAGCTCTCTTCTATCTTACTTTCTTTCTTCTCTTTCTTTTTCTTACACTCTTTTCTTTCTCTCTTGCTTCTCTTTTCTTTTCTTTTCTTTCTCTTGCTTTAATTCTAATTTTTGTGTTTGAAATGAAAAGAGGTAGGGTGCTATTTATAGAGTTTGTAGAGGGTTCAATTTGCAAAGTTACCCACCTAATAAATTACTCAAATTAATTTGCTAACTCTTCATATTTTTAACTCCTAAAACTCCCACCCTTTCACCTCCTTATAACTCCTACCTCTTCTAATTCTTAACTCCCACTCTCCACTCTCTTCTCACATTCATTCTTTCTTCTCTAATTCTCTAACTCTCAAACTCTCTTTCTTCCCCTTCCATCAAAACCGAGCCGGACAGTATGTGTGCTGTGCTTGAATCGTGGGCCCCCATCTCCTACACATACTCTTCAATTTAATTTACCATATATGTTATTAAGCATATCAGCACTTCATGCTAACCCGTGGGCCCCCATATACATAAAATCCCATTATACATTTATTCACTATTTGCTCAAATCAACCATCTCCTATATATATACCCTATCTATGCATACTATGTACCAAAATCAAGAATATATTATGCATAAATAAAATAAAAACAAACGTTTCCAAAAATTTATCTTGGAAACGGATACGATCAAACGCGCGCACCGAAACACGTGCATCGCACGTAAAATATCAAAATGCGAAAAATCGATTTTATTGATGAAAAATTATTAAATATAATCGAAAATAATATAAGAAAAATATATTTACTAATTTTGTGTATTTCATGATGAAATTGCAACACGTAGAAAGTACGTGCAATATACGTGCAGAAGATTGAAAAATGCATTTTAATCAAAACAAGGGGAAAATAAATTTTCGTCTTATAAAATAGATTTAAATACATAAAAATAAATAATTTAAACCTATAAAAATATTATACGTAGTGGTGGAAACACGTGCATCAAAACACGTAAAAAGCACGTAAATTCCAGTGATTGAAATATTATATTTTAGTTGATTGAAATACGGAAAAATGTATAAATAATACGAATCCAAAATATATAGTGAAACACATTACAAAATATACGTGCGTAACACCCAGGGGCAAAATTGTAATTTCAATTTTGCGGGGTGTTACAGGCCCCCATTGTTTTGCATAGTGAAAGAGAAATCTTTCAATGCACCAATGTGTTTTAGGCATGACTATTTGTCTCCGTTGAATACATGGAGTGTATTCGGGCGAGAGATTCAAGTTTATTATTGTGTCATGATGAGAACTAGTTTGGACCTGGAGAAAGATGAGGTGTCAGGTTTGGAAGTTCTTGGTAAAGTTGGTTATGGCAGAGGCTTCAAGTTCATTTACAGTTTTTGAATTATTGTGACTGCTTTTTGGTGGTGACTCTATGGCGTCGAGGGGGAGAATGGAGCCCCCCATTGTAGCAGTGAAGCATGCTCGTGCCACCTTTTGGCTTCCTACAGCTTGGGCTACGCCAGCTGTTGTTGAGAACTTCATTTTCATGAGAAATGTAGAGGCAACTGCATGGAATGCTGCTAGGCCGGAACGGCCGAATATAGAATTGTATGCAGGTTTGACATCGATTACCATAAAGTCCAGTGCTTCTGTTTGAATAGCGGGGGCTTTTCCTACTGTTACGTCGAGTGCGGCAATTTCCTCGACTTAGACAGGTGCACCAGAGGAGTCATGAAGTGTATAACCGGCTGGCTTGAGTCGGTCTTGAGAGAGCTTGAGAGCCTTAAATGTGGCAATGAATAGGATGTTTACTGAGCTGCCATTTTCCACCAGGATGCGGCATACCTCATAATTTAGCATGCAAATATTTATGACCAATGCATTGCAATGAGGTATTTGGACGCCTTCTAAGTCCTTGTCGGAGAAAGATATCGGGATCCCGGTGCATTTGGAAGGCAGAATGTTATCTATGGAGTTGAATTTGCTGACGAAAGCTTTGAGGGAGGAGTTGGAATCTCCCCCTATCGAGTCTTTCTGAATGGAGTGGAGGACGGTCATGTGTTCAGAGTCTTGCGACTCGCATGACCTCTACTGACGCTTATTAGCCCTCTGGGACGGAGGATTTTCGGCGTCGTTGTCTTTCTGAACAAGTTGGAGACATAATCCCTGCGAATCAGGGCTTCCAGTTCTTCTTTAAGGGTTCGACAATTGTCAGTAGTGTGTCTATGATCTCTGTGTAATGTACACCACTTATTTTGTCTCTTCTTCTGCTAGACGTTGACATCATAGGGGGAAGGTGGATAATTCTGTCCTTCTCCACTTCCATGAGGATGGATGATATGCTTGCATTGAGATGAGTGAATTTGTCGAAGCGTGGCGCTAGAGTTGGACGACGTGAACTTGCACCCTTTTTTTGAAACTTCCTGAGTTCTTCCTCGCTTTTATTCTCCCGTTTGTTCCTGGAAGATGAATCGTTCTTGCTTTGAGGATAGAAGGCTTCCTCGACCCTGATATACTTGTCACTCCTTTTCAGGAGCGCAGTGAAACTTTTGGGTGGCTTTTAGGGTGCCTTTTAGGTCTTTGTTAGGGACGTTGTGGCGAAAGAGCTGTAGTTGCGACTAAAGTGTACAAGGCAGAAATTAACCTTGCTTCAGTTGTTAAATGCTTGACGAAGTCCTTTGGCAGTTCTCCATCTTCTTGCTTCAGTTCTAGCACGGGAGACACTGATTTTTTCAGTTCTCTGGCTAGTAACGAAGTGTACAATGAAGAATTTTTCGAGCTGATTGAAATAAAATGTGGATTCGAGTTTCAGACGTGAATACCATTCCCTAGCTAATCATTTCAGTATAGTGGGAAATTTTCGAGACATGAGTGCATCGGTGGCGTTATACAACATCATAAGTGTTTTAAAGCTCTCGATGTGGTCCGTCGGGTCTGATTCCCCATTGTAGGATCTGAACCGAGGAGCTTTGAAGTGCCTTGGAACGGGTGCATCGAGGATGGTTTTGTTGAAGGGACGTTGATTAGGGCGGTAGGCCCTGTTGAACCAGTTTCTCTCATTCTTCATCTGTTCTAGGCGATCTTCTACTTCTTTGATACGGCGAAGGACTTGGTCGTCCTTCTTTTGGGATCCAGTTGAAGCATTGTGGATTGAGATGCGGTCGTACTGAGGATGTTGTTCAGGATGGTTTTTTCAAGAGCCCTCCGGTGCCTCTCCGTTGGAAGGAGCTTGATTAGGTTGTCGGGGTGACTATTGAGGATGAATCTGATCTTCCATAGGAGGAGCTGGTTGACAAAGAGTGGTAGTGCGACGGCTGGAGGCCGCCCCTTTACCTCTTAGTCTTTGTGTCATGGCAATAAGTCTTACTTGTGTAGTTTTCCACAGACGGCGCCAATCTGTTGCTGCTTATTTTGGTGTGGGAGCAAACAGATAGTGAGTTAATAATGGATGGAGACTACTAAAAGTCAAACCTGTGCCTTGGCCGTTAAAAGAGGTTAGAGCACCCGTGATTGAATCTGGATCGTTGATTGACCTCCTGTGATCTGAATTCGACTGTTGGTGATGCGGCCGATGGACCTGCAAAACGTCTGAAATACCGGAGGGTGGCTCCCAGCAATAGACCCTCCGACGCTCAAGTCAGAACCAGAAAGAGAGAGAGAGTAAGAGAGTGAAAACTAGTGAATTGTTGATTACTTGGTGACTGAAGAGGGGGAGGAGTATTTGTAGGCCTGAGAGACATTCTAGAAGCCGAATCATGACCGTCGTATCTTTTATGTCTCCCCCCTGAAGAGATAAGATATCCCTATGAAGGGATAAGAGATTTGACTCCTAGCCATCATGGGCTGGGTGTCTCTCTTAGTGGGCCTAGTTTGTCACTTTTTATAGGCATGAGAGAAGTCCATGTTTTGGAGGGGGCCCAGACATGTAAAATAGGCATGTGATGGCTAATCTACCTGTAGATACTTTGTGATCGTGTAGGGATCGTACGGCTCTGATTTGCTGCGATTTTTACCATCATCAGGCAGATTTACAAATGATACTAAGGACTTCTCCCATTATAATATTACAGATTAGAGATTAGATGTAGCATCCTAATTTTCATTTATGAAAATTTTGTGATTTTACGTGTTTTGCACGTTTGATTTCGTTCGTATTATTTCTCGTATAAAATATTTTTATATAGTATTTGTTCTCTTTATTTTTCCAAAAATTATTCTCTTTAAAAGCCTAATTTAAATCTAGGCCTAATGGTTTTTTTTAAGCCCACTCTATTAATTAATTAATATAATTATTTAAAGTCTATGGTTAGATTGGCCCATTAGTAAGCCCATTTACTTTAATTCTCTTTTGAAATGGTCTAACTTGTAGTGTAGACTCATTTTATGGATAATTAAATTTGTCACATGAATAAATTTGTGAATGAGGGACACTAGAGTGGCACGTGCATGCATTAGCATGTGCAAT
Source organism: Hemerocallis citrina (assembly GCA_017893485.1). Taxonomy (NCBI): domain Eukaryota; kingdom Viridiplantae; phylum Streptophyta; class Magnoliopsida; order Asparagales; family Asphodelaceae; genus Hemerocallis; species Hemerocallis citrina. The sequence continues at coordinate 124,943,002 of CM030366.1, forward strand.
GTGCACACACTAGGAGTGGCCGGATTGTGCATGGGAAGGAAGGAGAGTGGATGAGATAGTGGGGTGGTTACTTTCATCATGGAAAGTTATTACAACTACCTACTTCATCTTGGCCCTTAAGCTCTAACTGTTTGATCTAATCCTAGCCCTCCATTCACCCTAAAAAATTGTATAAATACCCCCTCCCACACTTTTCATCTCACACTTGAAATTTTTAAGAAAGAAAAGAAAGAGAGAAAAAAATACTAGTAAGGCAAAAGATTTATGAGTTTTGTGAGATTGAGAAGAGAGAGTTCTGTGTGTGTTCAACCATCCAGACCGACATTTCAAGGACCAAGAAGGGAGAGCTCGGGTTCTAGCTTGATCAAGGAGAAGGCGACTTCCGTGGCTTGATCTAGGAGGAGAAGGCTTTGTTCATTCATTGTAGGAGATTCTTTAGGAGTTCTTTGGATTTTCCTCTCCATATAAGGTGGGTGTTTCTCATGCTTCTAAAGCTAGATACCATGTGATATGGCTAAAAATGGGGTTAAATCGGAACCGTCCAGATTGGGCACGAATCTTGAAGCTCAGGGGTAAAACGATAATTTCACATACAAATGGGTCCGAAACGGGTACTGGGTCTCCTTCTCACAGATCCAACACCCCACAAACGGATCCACTCCAACTGGGTACGGGTCCCGACCCAAGAAAAACCCAGATCAGCAAGAGGAAAATCAGGGTTACTGATTTGACTGAATCAACGGGCCTGATTTGCTCTCACCGGGAATCAGGGGTCAGTTTCCTAAACAGATTGGGAGGATTTTTCTCCTGACAGTTACACAGGAAATCAGGTCCCTAATCACTCCCATGGCGACTATAAATACCTCCCCCTACCATTGTGACCAGGTAATCACTCTTTTTCCACCTTAAGCTCTTTCTTAATCATCACTGGTTACTGACAAGAGCGTCGGAGGGTGCATCGCCGAAATCAACCCTGGTGTGTCGCACTTCCTTGCAGGTAGCGGCATGAATCAGAAGGCTTGGATACGCTATTCAGGTTTTTCCGCGAACTCACAAATCTTATCTGTTTACCCCCACACCAGAATCAGCGGTAACAGATTGACGCCATCTGTGGGAATCACCACACGAATAGCCTCTGCCTCTTCCTCGTCAACTAGCCCTTCTCCAACCATGCCTCCCAAGAAGGTCAGGTCTAGGAGGTCCAACCGCGGACCCAATCCCGCCGATCAGCCAGAGGAAGTCCCCGTCCATCCTGCTCCGCAGCCCGAACATCTTCCTCCCCCGGCCCAACAGGGCCAGCCTCCTCTTCCGAACCAACAACCCCCAAATGGTCCTGCTAGTCAGAACCAGCAGAGGTAGAAGCAACCTCTCCACCCAGACCATGTCTCAATTCACAATGCCTCCTCGGACTCTATGGCTTCCCATCACCCCCGAGCCTCCGATCTTCGCAACACCATTCTGATTTGCCAAAAGGATGAAGACCTTCGCAACCACCTAGATGAGAGGTGGGCCCGAGAGGGAGCCTCCCGCCAGCATCATGGTGAGCGATCTCCTCATCGCCGAGACAGTAGGAGGTCTCCGGACCGAAGGGGCCGGGGGGAATCTCCCGAGCGTCGTAGGAGGAGGCCACATTCCCCCGCAGATCGACATCATCCGAGGAACGATGAGGCACCTATCACTCGTGCTGAGTTCCTACAATTCCAGGAGACTGTGTTGCAGGCCCTCAACCTTCGCCCCAACAACCATAATGCCCAGAGGGTTCCAACACCCCCACGGGTTCCAAGTCCTCGCCACCGATCCAGAAGTCCTCGCCCGGCTCCCAGTCGCCAGCAGCACCACTATAGTCCTCGCCGATCCCAGGACTATCGACGCCGCAGTCCCCGCTCCCCTTCCTATGAAGAAGAGTCCAGGGGATCGTTTGATTACCAGCGGAGGGACGATGCCCTCTACCGTCGTCTCCACGAGATGGAGAGGCGCATCGGTCGCATGGACAAAGAGGAGGAGTCGAGAGCAGGGACCGTCCGCCCCAGCAGACCCCCCTTCTCTCGGACAATCATGGAGGCCCCCATACCGAGGGGTTTCAAACCTTCGCAGTTTGAAACGTACTCAGGGGAGTCCGACCCAGTTGATCATGTCGAAAGCTTCAAAACCTTAATGCTGATCCATCAAACTTCCGACGCCATGCTCTGCAAGACCTTTCCCGCCACCCTCAAGGGGTCGGCTCGGGAATGGTACTCCAGGCTCGCTCCCTCTTCCATCTTCTCGTTCGAGCAGTTCGAAACGCTCTTCATAACTTACTTTGTGAGTAGCCGGCGAACGGAGAAGACTAGCCTCTCCCTACTCCACCTCCGACAGGAGAGGGGAGAAAAGTTGAGGGACTACGTGAGGAGATTCACTGCGGAGGTCAGGTCGATCGCCTCCCTCAACCAGTCAGTGGCGACCGTCGCGTTCCAGTCGAACGTCCTCAACTCCAACCTCCGGTCGTCCCTCGCCAAGAAGTCCCCGCACAACTTCGCCGATCTTCTCCTAAGATGCGATAAGTACATTCGGGCGGAAGAGGCCGAGTGCCTCCCGAGTTTCGGAGGACCTGCCTCCGGCTCGAAGAGGAAGACGGCAGAGGAGGAAGGATCCAAGAAGCTGCAGAAGGACAATAGCGGTCAACGCCGTCCTCCCCCCAGGTTCAAGAAGTTCACTCCCCTCACCACCAATGTCTCCACCATCCTGATGGAAGTGGAGAAGGAAGGAGTTATACCTCCCGCTCTGAGGATGAACACCCCGGCCAAGAGGAAACAAAGAGAAATGGTGCCGTTACCACCGGGATCACGGCCACGACACCAACGACTGTCGGGCGTTGAAAAATGAGATAGAGGCCCTTATCCAGAGGGGGCAGTTGGCCAAATTTGTGAAGGCAAACAATCAAGGGGATCGTGCCACTCCTCCGCCCCGGGGGGCTAACAAGCGCTCTGAGCGGCGCGATGAGACCCCCAAGTTCGAGGAAGAACGGGTTCTCCACCTCATCCACGGAGGCCCCATGGGGGGCTCCTCCAACTCCTCTCGGAAGGCCTTCGTCCGAGAGGTCAACTCGGTTCACAGCGCCCCTCCCCCCAAAGGCCTCGGCGTCCCGGTGACCTTCTCCGACGAAGACCTCGAGGGGGTCCGAACTCCCCACTGCGATGCACTTGTCATCGACCTTCGCATGGCGAACTTCAAAGTGCAAAGGGTCCTGGTGGACAACGGGAGCTCGGTGAACATTCTCTTCCTCTCGGCCTTCCGAGGGTTGCAGCTGTCCCGGGATCGCCTCAAACCGGCCGGCTACACGCTCCACGGGTTCACGGGGGTACCAGTAACTGTCGAAGGGGTTATTACCCTGGACGTAACTGCTGGGAAGACCCCCACCACCCGGACCGAGCCGATGGACTTTATGGTCGTCGACGTCCCGGCTGCATATAATGTCATCTTAGGTCGACCCGACCTAGCTGCCCTGGAAGCTGTTCTTTCAGCGTACCACCTTAAAATGAAGTTCCCCACCCGGTCGGGAGTGGGAGAAGTCAGGGGCAGCCAAGAGACGGCTCGGAAGTGCTATATGACTTCCACTGGGGGTCCGGTGCTCTCCCTCGAGACTCTAGAAATCCCCGAGCCAAATGTCCGACCCACGTCCGAGCCGGCGAACGAATTGGAAGAGGTACTCTTCTCGGACGAGGACCCAAGCCGAAAGTTCCTCATTAGCAAGTCCTTGCCGACTGCCCTATGCTCCGACTTGGTGATATGCCTGGGATTTCCGAGGACCTCCTAGTGCACCGCCTCAGCGTCGAACCGGGGTGCAGACCGGTTCAGCAGAAGAGGCTTAAGTTTGCCCCCGAGCGACAACAGGCCATCAAGGAGGAGGTGGACAAGCTCTTGAGAGCTCGGTACATATAGGAGGTGAACTATCCCGAGTGGCTCTCCAATGTGGTCATGGTTAAGAAATCCAACGGTTCTTGGAGGATATGCATCGACTTCACCGACCTGAATAAGGTGTGTCCGAAGGATCCATTCCCTCTCCCAAATATCGACACCTTCATCGATGCCACCTCGGGCCATGAGCTCCTCAGCTTCATGGACGCCTTCTCCGGCTATAATCAGATCCGAATGTTCCCCCCAGACATTCCGAAGACTTCCTTCATTACCGACCAGGGCCTCTACTGCTAAAGAGTCATGCCGTTCGGTTTGAAGAACGCTGGAGCCACCTACCAGCATCTCGTCAACAAGGTCTTCCAAAGCCAAATAGGCCGCAACATGGAAGTATACGTCGACGACATGCTCGTCAAGAGCATCCGAGGTACCGACCACGTGGCCGACCTCCAGGAGGCATTCGGCGTATTGAGAAGGCACAACATGAGGCTTAACCCGAACAAGTATGCGTTCGGGGTCTCATCGGGAAAGTTCCCCGGCTTCATGGTGAGCCAGCGAGGGATCGAAGCAAATCCCGAGAAAATCAAGGCCATACTGGACATGACCCCGCCCCGGAACGTCAAGGAAGTGCAGAAGCTTACGGGTCACCTCGCCGCTATTGGCCGGTTCCTTTCAAAGTCTGGGGAAAAGTGCCTTCCCTTCTTTAAGGCTCTCAGGGGGGCTAAGGGTTTTGAATGGGGCCAACCGCAACAGGAGTCGTTCGACCAACTGAAGGCCTACTTGGTGAACCCTCCTCTGCTCAGCAAACCCGTTCCGGGAGAAACCCTCTTCATCTACTTAGCTGCTTCCGAGCAGACCCTAAGTGCGGTTTTGGTGAGGGAAGAAGACCGGGCTCAGAGGCCCATCTATTATGTGAGCAAGGTGCTTCGGGATGCCGAGCTCCGCTATCCGAAGATATAAAAGATGGCATACGCCCTGATCATGGCGGCAGAAGCTCCATCCGTACTTTCAGTCCCACTCGGTTGTGGTCCTCACCGACCAACCGCTGAAGCAGATTCTCTACAAGCCCGAAACCTCGGGCCGGCTTATGAAGTGGTCCATAGAGCTAAGCCAACACGACATCTCCTACCAGCCTCGGACTGCTATCAAAGCTCAGGCCCTCGCCGACTTCATTGTTGAGTCCACCATTCCCGAGGTCAGCCATGTCCCGAACGGACCCCCCATTTGGACGGTTTTCATGGACGGATCCTCCTGCAACGACGGTAGCGGCGCCGGTATCATCCTGAATGGCCCTGATGACTTCGTCCTTCAGTATGCCCTCTGCATGAACTTCAAGGCCTCAAACAACGAGGCAGAGTATGAGGCACTAATCGCGGGCCTCGGACTTGCCCGAAGTGCCGGGGCGCAGCGCCTCCGAGTCCATAGTGACTCTCAGCTGGTTGTGAACCAAGTCTTGGGCGAGTACGAGGCACGAGACGAACGAATGGCGAAGTACCTTGCCAAGGTCCGAGATCTCATGAGCCGGTTTGAAGAGGCTCTCATCCAACGAGTCCCTCGAGAGGAGAATTCACAGGCTGACGCCCTCTCCAAGTTGGCCTCATCCTCCCTCCAAGGTCTCGAGCAGACCGTTTTGATCGAGGTCCTCTCAAGGCCGAGCATAGAAGACGAGACCCTCGGCTCGGTGGAGTCATTGCCGGTCCTACTGCAAGATAATTGGATGAAGCCGTTAGTGGAGTTCTTAAGGGACGGACTCCTCCCCGAGGACCCCAAAGAAGCACGCCGAGTCAGAACCAGGGCCGAGCGGTATGTCTTGATCGAGGGGATCTTATACAAGCGCTCCTTCTCGCAGATTGACGGCCGACCATACCTAAGGTGCCTCTCCCCAGAACAGGCCGACTACGCCTTACAGGAGCTCCACAAAGGCATCGGCGGAGCACATTCAGGGTCTAGGTCTTTGGCTCGGAAAGCTCTGAATTACGAATAATTCTGGCCGACTCTCCTCCAAGATGCTGAGCGACACGTTCAGCAATGTGGCTCTTACCAGAGACACTCCAACATTCGTCCCCTCCCCCAAGCCAACCTCACCTCCCTATCAAGTCCTATCCCCTTCGCAATGTGGGGGATGGACTTACTAGGGCCTTTCCCTCCAGCTCCGGGCCAGTTCAAGTTCTTGGTCGTAGCCATCGACTACTTCTCGAAGTGGATTGGAGCCGAGCCCCTCGCCACTATCACCGAGAACAAAGTGCTTCAATTCTTCTGGAAGAGCGTCATCTGCAGATTCGGCGTCCCCCGTGTCCTTGTAACGGACAACGGGACTCAGTTCACTGGTGCCGCATTCCGAGCTATGTGTGAAGACCTTGCCATCCAACAGTGCTTCTCCTCCATCTCCCACCCTCAGTCGAACGGACAGGCAGAGAACGCTAACCGGCAGATCCTCTCTGGTATCAAGAAGAGACTAGACAAGTGTTCTAGGGGCTTATGGGTCGACCAGCTCCCCAATGTGCTGTGGAACTACCGCACCAACAAGCGGACCCCCACGGGGGAGTCCCCGTTCAACCTCACCTATGGGTCCGAGGCGGTGATACCACTCGAAGTCGGAATACCTTCTCCTCGTCTCGCAGCCTACAATGAGGAACAGAATGCCAGGGACCTCCGGGCGAACTTAGACCTGGTGGACGAGCTGAGGGAAAGAGCATCAATACGCCAACAGAACTACCGGAGGAGAGTCGAACTGGCATACAACAAGAAAGTTCGACCCACCGATCTCAAGGAAGGGGACTTGGTTCTCAGAAAGCTACCATCTCCTTCCCTAATCAGAGGAGCAAACTGGCCCCGAACTGGGAAGGACCCTACAAGATCACAAAGGTTGTTCGGCCCGGAGCTTATCGTCTGGAAGATCTAGAGGGCAGAGAGATTCCGAGGACCTGGAATGCCGACCACCTCCTAAAATACCAAGAAAGCGCCCCGACGCCTCTCTGAGTATCACGAGGTGTCGAACCATTCCTCTCCTCTAACTTGTAATCCACTTCTTAAGTTGTTATATGTAAAAACGGTTCGCCGTCAATTATCAATGAAGAATGCTCTTTCATACTTATAAATTTGCTTGCATCTCTCCGCCTTTATCTTTTGTTTTTTAATTTCAACCAATGGTTCGGAGTCCAATGTCCGGCTCGACTTTACTTCCCCAGTTCGCCCTTATGCGAGCAGAAGTAGATCGCCGTTCGGAACTGCTCCCACAACCGTTGAACTACACCGATGGTTCGGAGTCCAACACTCGGCTCGACTTTACTTCCCCAGTTCGCCCTTAGGCGAGCCAGAAGTAGATCGCCGTTCGGAACTGCACCCACAACCGTTGAACTACACCGATGGTTCGGAGTCCAACACTCGGCTCGACTTTACTTCCCAGTTCGCCCTTAGGCGAGCCAGGAGTAGATCGCCGTTCGGAACTGCTCCCACAACCGTTGAACAAATCTACCGATGGTTCGGAGTCCAACACTCGGTTCGACTTTACTTCCCCGGCTCGCCCTTAGGCGAGCCAGAAGTAGGTCGCCGTTCGGAACTGCTCCCACAACCGTTGAACTACACCGATGGTTCGGAGTCCAACACTCGGCTCGACTTTACTTCCCCAGTTCGCCCTTAGGCGAGCCAGGAGTAGATCGCCGTTCGGAAACTGCTCCCACAACCGTTGAACAAATCTACCGATGGTTCGGAGTCCAACACTCGGTTCGACTTTACTTCCCCGGCTCGCCCTTAGGCGAGCCAGAAGTAGGTCGCCGTTCGGAACTGCTCCCACAACCGTCGAGCAACGCTAACGGTGGTTCGGATTACATTGTTCGGACTGACTACGCCCGCTCAAATCCTCGAGCCGAGCGGACGAGGGACCGACCCTCGTACATGGCGAAAAACCCTTCCGAGGCGAAGCCACCGTTAGATCATCTCAAAATGCGTGCTAGAGTATGATGAACGGACCTGACCATGCCACGTGTCCACAAAACGACAAGATAGTGTTTTCTTGGAACTTGTGCCTCCCTTCTCGTGATCCGCGCCCTGATCATGATCCACCATCCAGATCAGGCCACGTGGCCCCAACCTCGAAACAGTTACACCTCTGCCGAGGCATCGAGCCGCACCGGTACGTACCGAGCAAGAGTCAGGACCATGACTAAAGCGTGAATTTCGTGGCCAAGGCGCTCGACGAAGCAAACGCTTCTCGCGGTTCATTTCAAGCCAACTCTAGCTAAAGCAATTACAGCACTACAACAAGTAAGCCAACTCCAATTTCATTAATATAACTTGGATAAATTTACAAAAAGATTACAACAAAAGACAGTTTGGAGACCCAAAAACACAATACGACCCGTTTAGTGCCTCTGCGGAAGGGGGACGCTCCGGTTCAGGGATACCTTGGGTCAGCACTTCTTGACCTCCGAGCTCGTCTCTAAGCCGACGAATCGAGATGCCCCCTCGCCGCTAACCCTGACAGTCGCTCCAACCGAAGCACCACTTGAAGATACCGCTACTCCACTTTGGGCATCGGCTATTGTCCGACCTACGATGGAGGTTCGGCTCGCGAGTTGATAGAACGTAATCCCTCGGTCAATCTCTTCGCGAGTACACGAAGTACTCCGGACATTAGCCCTCACCGGCTGAGGTTTGAGCCGAGCAACCTCTTCCTCCAGTTCAACGATCCTGTCCTTCAGTGTGTCGTCCCTCACAATTACCTTGAATCGAGGAAGCTTCGCCGAACCAGGATACTCGGCACTATCAGATATGACACGGTGCAAGTGGGTCACCTCGATACTCTTGTCGACCGTTACCCTTTGCAGCTGTTCTACCCCCTTGCAAAATCATCTCGCTCGGCCAAGGCCCGGGCCAACTCTTCCTCCTTCACAGAGAGTTCGGCCTCGACTATCAGCAGATGGTGCAATTCGGCCAACAACTCGCTGTTTCTCTTCTCTACGTTATAGAGTATTCTCCTCGGCAGATGGACCTCGCCCTCGAGGCGATCCTCCCGGGACTGCTGAAATAACTCTGCACGGCGCCGAGCTGCCGCGATGATACGAGTTTGCTCGGCGATCTGAAATAAAAAAGGATAGCATTGAAGAACTACATGACCGAACCAAACACTTAGACAAGTCCAAAACCAAAACAATCTTTTTCATTCATCATCAGAGCGGTGGCCAGTCCACAAAAGGCATTACACTGTTGTTTTTAAAAAAAACAAAAAAAAACAAAAACTACAAAAATTACGAGGAGATCAGGGGTCCACCTGCGTCGCCGCTTCGACCATAGGCGCGTTGCCAGATGGCCCCTCGTTTCTCCCCTCGACCTGGAGGTCTACCACCGAAGGGTCGGCCTCCACCTCCTCCTCGTCGTCACCTTCCCCCTCGTCACCTTCGCCTTCCACCTCCTCGCCGCCCGAGGGTGACCCTGGCCACAGCCTGTAGCCGACCCGCTCGAAGCCTGGGGACACGGTCCTGAACATGGTCGAGCGCCCTCTGATAGGGCATCTTCATGTTCTTGGCCATGTGCTTCTTCGCCTCGGCCTCGCCCTCGGCCTCGACCACGGCCCTAATCTGCGTGGCCAGGGCCTCTTTCTCTGCCTTCAGATCAGCTAGAGACTTCGCCGATGCAGCCAGCTCCTCGGCAACCTTCGCGGCTTTGGCATACTCCGCATCAAGTCGCCCCTTGGCTCTTTCCAGGTCGGCCACAAGATCGGCAACCCGAACTTCCAAGGTCTCGACTCGCCTCTGCTCGGCCTCGAGTTGCCAAACTGCCTTGACCTTCTCTGCCCTGTCTTTGTCGCTGGCGGCCTTCAGCTCTTTCTCCTGCGCGGCGAACGTCTCAAGGAGATGGCCGAAGTGACAGGTGGCCTGTGAAGACAACGATAAGCGCAAGATACAGGCCGAGCAGTAGACTTGAAGAAATCCACAATGAAAAACTTACCGATACGAGCGATCGAGCCGCTTCGTAGGTATCATCGCCGACCGTCCCTGCCTTCAGCGCGGCTCTATCCTTCGGGGTCGCCAGGTGCTTGATGACCTGCACCGACATCTGCGAGTTTCCGAGGAATCCGTCGTGATTCTTCACTCGCCAGTTCGGCACAAACAGCTGTTTGTGCTGCTTGGTCAGGATCTCCTCGGCCGCATCGGTCAACGGCGGAGCCTCAAGCGACAATGCCGCATTAACATCGAAGGACCCATCAACCGGGGCCGAGGCCACAGGCACCGAGGGCTCCTCCGCAACAACCACCGCCGAAGGCACCTTGGTGGTCGGAGGAGGCAGAGTGGTAGTCGAAGCGACCTTGGGCTGCGGAGCTGACGAGGCAGCCACGGTCGGCCTCTTCCTCTTCCTGCCACCGGCCAATTTGGACCTATCGGCCATCATGGCGTTGAAATCTATCTTCATCGCTTCTGCAGCAAACGAAACAAAAACTGAGTCAGTAAGACGAGCTAAAGACTTGGAAGAAAAACAAAAATAAACGAGATGTCAGGAGCATACTCGGGTCGATGGGGCTAAGGCCGGACCCGAACAGCACCTCCTCCGTCAACTCCCTCCAACTCAACAAGGGGAGGGCCATGATCTTCCTCGCCACCTCCTCCTCGGCCGCAGACAATACGGGGTCGGCTCTCGTAAACTTGGGCACCTCAGGTTTCTACCGGGTCGGAATTTGCAATATTGGTTCCCCCCTTAATATAAAGAACTTCTCTTTTCAGCCTTTAATTGAGTCCGGGTTTTCTATGATCCTAACACCCTTCCTCGGCCCCAAGTAGTACCGATGCTCGGTCTTGTGCATCCAGTTTATTCGATACAGGCCTCGGAAGACCGTTAGGTCCGGCTCGACTTCAGTGTTGTGGCACTGAAGCAGGAAAGCGTTCACATGACGCCATGTGTTCGGCATAAATTGGGTCGGCGCGAGGCAGAACCACCCGAGGACCTGGAGAATGAAGGGATGCAACGAAAAACGCAGTCTGGCATTCAGGGAGTCGAAGTTGAACATGCACATATCCGACGACGATAGTTTGGAGTTCGCCTGCATCCCAGCGCCGGGGACAATTAACTTATACTCCGGAGGGATGGCGAATCCCTTTCTTATCCGAAGGAGATCCTTCTCGGATAGCACCGACCCGATCTCGTCTGCCTCGGTAGGAAGTGCCGGATTGGGTTCCTCGTAAACTTCCGACAGTCCGAAGACCTCCTTCTTCAAAAGATCGCCTTCGTACTGCCTAACCCCCGAATGCCCAAACAGTACAGAAGGGTATCGCCCCATCTCGGGGGCCTGCTTCGGGTTCTCCACGATCACCTTGACCACGGGAGATTGGGTGACCACCCTCCTCTTCTTCTTCTCCTTCCTCGCCTCGGCCACAGACGGCTAGACGACCTGTTTCCCCTTCCTTCGGATCTCCGCCTTCCTCCTCTCCTCGGCGCCATCATTGCCCGAAGATGAGGCCTCACTCCGCGAGTTCACTCTTGACATCTCTAAAAAAAGCTAAGGCTAGTAGACTGACCTTTGAAGTGACGTTCACGGTCGGAATAAGCTCGCCGGAAATCGCCTGGCCCACACGATAGCTAGCGCAACCGCCTTGGAGCAAAGATCACCACTAGCAGAGAGCAAAGAGTAAAAGTGAAATCTTAAGAGTGAAAAGTGAAGAATGAGCTTGGGGGTGGGGGAATGATCTTTTATAACCCTAAAAGCAAGTTTGGGCCGCCTTGGGAATCTAAAAAGCCCATTAAGAAGCCAAAACGCCAAAGCGGAGCGTTACGACGTTTCAGTTTCAACAACAGAGAATCCTCAAATCACCAAGTCCACGACTCAGCCACCGGTATGCCTAACCGAGCTACCGAACAGCTTGACTGGGCAACCGAGCCACTGAGTCTCTTCAAAACAGCTCCAAGCTACTAAGTCTCCACACCTCGGCCGACGTCACCGAGCTTTTCCGAGCCGAGAGGATGAGGAACCGACCCTCGTATATGGAGAAAAATCCTTCTGAGGCGAAATTACCGTCGGATCTCTCCAAAATTCATGTCAGAATTCGATGGACGGTTCAGATTGCGCCACGCCCACAAAACGACAAGATAACGTTTTCTCGTGATCTGAACCCTATCCTCGTGATTCGCACCATGATGGACGCACCAGATCCGACCACGTGCACCTTCCGAACTGCCTGCCACCGGCCTGCTTAACCGAGCTACCGAACAGCTTGGCCGAGCAGCCGAGCCACTGGGTTCGGAAGAGTGAAACCAATAAAAGACACATCCTTCAAAATCTCCAACTCAGTGCCTCGGCCAACGGCACTGAGCTTCCGAGCAGAGAGGACGAGGAACCGACCCTCGTATATGGCGAAAAAACTCGCCGACCTACCTCAACCATTGGATCTTGTCAAAAAGCACGCTCGTCATGATGGACAGTCCAGATCTCGCCACGTCCACTAAACGACAATATAGTGTTTTTCGGGGATCTGCACTGAGATGGACACTCAGGATCATGCCACGTACTTCGGCTGATTCCGAGCTACATGTGCCGAACCGAGGGGACGAGGAACCGACCCTCGTATATGGCAAAAAAACCCACCGACCATCCTCAGCCGTTGGATCTTGCTGAAAAGCATGCTCGTTAGATGGACGGTCCAGATTTCGCCACGTACCTCGGCAAATTTCGAACCGAGGGGACGAGGAACCGACCCTCGTATATGGCGAAACATCGTGCCGAACTGAGGGGACGAGGAACCGACCCTCGTATCTGACAAGATACCCGGCCGAGCCGAGGGGACGAGGAACCGACCCTCGTATATGGCGGAAAAAACACGCCGACCCATATTAGCCGTTGGATCTTGTCAAAAAGCGCGTTCGCCATGATGGACGGCTTAGATCTTGCCACGTCCACTAAACGACAAGATAGCATTTTTTGGGGATCCGCACTGAGATGAACGCCCCAGATGATGCCACGTACCTCGGTTGATTCCGAGCCGAGGAACCGACCTGCCGAGCCGAGGTACCGAGGAACCGACCCTCGTTAACGAAGAAACTACCTGCCGAGGAATAGGGATCGTCTGATCACTCAAAAATTCGTGTTCGGCACTGATCAAGGGTCCAGATTGCGCCGCGTCATAAATCGGTATTTAAAAACCAATTTTTATTTATTTAAATCGTTTTATTTATTTAAAAATTGTGAAAAATTGCTAAAAATTCGGAAAAATTAACTAAAAATTCTAGAAAATAATTAAAAATTCGGGGGGATATTTTTGAGCCCCTGAACGAACAATTATTGCCTAGAATGTACTGTTAAGGCCCTCGAACGATTAGTTAACACATCGCAAAATTAAATAAATAGTCCGAAAAAATAGATAAAAGCCGTCAAATACTCGATACGGCTACAAAACAGCATATGGCTTCAAAAAATTACCTTACTACCTACTTCGAGGTTCAAAATCCTCCATTCAGACTCCGATACAATTCCACTAGCCACTGAAACAGTTAAACTACTCCTCAAAGGCTGATCACACTCAGCCTTTAGGAGTGGGGGGCTCGTGATATGGCTAAAAATGGGGTTAAATCAGAATCGTCCAGATTGGGCACGAATCTTGAAGCTCAGGGGTAAAACGGTAATTCACATACAAATGGGTCCGAAATGGGTACTGGGTCTCCTTCTCACAGATCCAACACCCCACAAACGAATCCACTCCAACTGGGTACGGGTCCCGACCCAAGACAAACCCAGATCAGTAAGAGGAAAATCAGGGTCACTGATTTGACTGAATCAACGGGCCTGATTTGCTCTCACCGGGAATCAGGGGTCAGTTTCCTAAACAGATTGGGAGGATTTTTCTCCTGACAGTTACACAGGAAATCAGGTCTCTAATCACTCCCATGGCGACTATAAATACCTCCCCCCTACCACTGTGACCAGGTAATCACTCTTTTTCCACCTTAAGCTCTTTCTTAATCATCACTGGTTACTGACAAGAGCGTCGGAGGGTGCGTCGCCGGAATCAATCCCGGTGTGTCGCACTTCCTTGCAGGTAGCGGCAGGAATCAGATGGCTTGGATACGCTATTCAGGTTTTTCCGTGAACTCACAAATCTTATCTGTTTACCCCTACACCAGAATCAGCAGTAACACCATGCTAGGAATGTTTGATAAAATTAATAATGAGAACTTAAGTGAAATTGGCCCCATGTTGCTTATGTAGAGATGAATTGGTAATTTAGAAGATGTTTGTTAAAATGATTTCTAGTTGATTATTTGTGAATTAAAATGTTAGAAGCTATCATGTTTGCTATGCTAGATATTTAAGAACCATGTTGTGTGAAGAAAATCTATACTTATGAGACAAAATTGAATGCTTTATTTGAAATTGATTTGGTTAATTGTGAGTGATTTCATTGTAGCAAAGAAGGGAATTGTTGGTGTTCTAAATTAATGTGATTTGACTAATAAATGAAAGAATGAAGGAATGAAGTATTTTTGTAGAAATTTATATTTCAAAATGTGTGCAAATATGATTTGTTCTCAGTGTCAAAATTATGGACATAGAACCTAAAGTAAGATTAAAAATGCATGTTTTATAAGCAAATAATGATGATAAAAATACTGGCCTAATGCAATCTTATATATTTTAAAATCTGGAAAGTTTTGATTCAAAAGGAGAAGAAAAAGAACTAAAAACGTTTTGGGAATTTTGATAACTAGTAATTAGCAGAGAATTGGATCAAAATAATTCCAATTCTCTTTGTAACAATCTGGTCTCTTAGACCATTTGGTTAAGTGTGCTGGGCGCTACTATAGCGTTCAGGTGAACCATGTGGTCTCGGGTTCGGAACCTAGGCTCAGCTTTTAGTTTGATATTTTTGAATAAACCCCAACCCGAAACCCAAAACACTTACCTATTACCCCCTTCACTTACCGCATGTGCACCTTAGCTCAGTGGCTTTCGGTGGCGGTTGACTAACCTCAGGTTGTGGGTTCGAAACCTGGACTTGGCAGTTTTGAAACATTTGATTTTTTGGGATTTTAAAATTGATTCTTTGCTTTTAAAAATCCAAAAAAAATATATTAATTATTCTAAAATCATGTAGAACTCATGAAAAATATTTGGAAACTATTTGAAAAAAATAAAAGTGAGTTAGAAGTGAAATTGTGTTGAAAAACTATTGAAATCGATCTTTGGAGATTATAAAAGTGATTTATTTCATGCAAAAATTATGTTAAGTGATAAAGAAGAACTTTTGAATGAAAGGAAATCTAATTGTGTTTTCTATGGACAATTATTGTCAAACTAAATTGGATTATGTATGAAAATACGACTTGTGGCCTTTTTGAGTTGAATAAATGAAATGAACAATAGTATGAGAATTAAAAGAATTTATAGAGATTAACTTGGAATATGAAATGCATGAATTGCGATTGAACTATATGTATGAGATTTGATTCACAGAAAAGAATGGAAATCAATGTTAATTGTAAAAGAGACTTTTTGAGGATGAAAAAACTCATTGTTGTAATTATGAATTGAAATTGAGGACTAGAGTGTAGTTAAGCCTCATACCGACATTAAAAAGAAATATGTTGAAATAAATTTTGAAATGAAACGACTAAGATTTGGGTCATGGTGAATAAATGATTAAGACCGGTATAGTGGAAGGGCTAACTCTAGAGAATTGATTTTGTTCATGATTAAAATAATTAAGGATTAGATACATAGGGAAGAGGTGATGAAAATAAGAGAAAAATACGAGTATGAGCGCCTCGGAGTTACAGTGTGAGATCACAGGCTGTCTTCACGATGCGTCGTGACATGACGTGGATGTCTCCTGGAGACCGTACCCCAGACGACGCCCGTGGGGTGTTTGGTGACTGCGGGTGGTGTTATGTCCCATGACGGAGGTTGAATTATCCATAGGTTCTTCACGATGCGTCGTTACATGACGTGAAATTTTCCTCCTGGCTGTTTGGACATGAACTCGTAACTCATAGAACATCTAGGATACTTATCGTAGTTACAGTAGCAGTTTAAGTCATGACGAGGGATTGAACCCTACAAGATGAAGAACGGTTAAGGGCTTACCCTCAGACCTATGTAGTATGGAATGCATAGAATCTGAACAAGTGCGCATTAGTGTCATCTAATATAAATAACTGCATTAAGGACTAAGCGCACCGCACAACACGACATCTATAGGATAGTCCCTTGTAGTTCTGTTTGTGATTAAGCTTGTGGTTTGTTTAAGCATTTGAGAATCGTTATACTGTTTCGGCATAGAGAGGATAGTCGTATATAATATTTCGTCGGTTGTAAGCAACTGACGCGCCCATAGTTTCCATGCAGGATAAGGTGATTAACAAAACTAAAGAATGCATGCCGATTAAAGAATGATCCAAGTGTTGTACATTTCAATTCATGTGATTTGTTGTAATTTGCTTCCGCTGTAAATATGTAATGTAAGTGTAAATTCTGATGTAACAAAAAGTTTTTATTTTCTTGTAAAATTGTATGAAAGAAGTGTAAAGATCCCGTAAAACTTTGAATTCAGTTGTATTTGGAATTCGGGGTATTACATTAGAGATTAAACATTAGAGAATGGAGATGTTTGCTTACACCAAAGTTTAAATTTCAAGTTTATCATAATTATTTCTTTCATTAATAGACTGTAGACAATTCACATCAAGTTGGACTTTATATATATCTCAAAACTCCTCAGAAATAGATATAGCTAATGTTGGAAAATAATCTATGTGGGCTTACATATGTGACTAAATGTATGATTGCTATCCTAAAGTCTAACCCAAATTAAAGTGATCTAATCAAGATTAAGTAATGGGTTAAAAACATATAATGTTAAGTGTGATATAACACGTGTAGAGACCGTAAAGTAGATTTCTTATTTTGTGATGGGCAAAATTGGAAATCAGTATTTATCAGTTAGGGTTATGGTCCCCTATATATACGCATCTTCTTGTTCCATCTGTCATCCATCAACAGAAGAATAGAGAGACAGCCTCTCATAGAAGTGCGTATCATATAGGAAGATCCAAACCCTTCGCGCAATCTCCAACAATGGCTTCAGGTTAGTCTTCCGCTTTTAATGTTCTTCTTCTTTTAATTTAGCAAAGATCTATAGTATCATGATTTAGGATTTTATATTAAAGCACTTTTGTAATATGATTAAGATCTAGAATCATAGAAACATGTTTTGGATTATTATTAATGTTTTATGCATGTTCTTAAGTGATTATAAAATTCCAACAGCTAAACCTTGGGTAGTCCGTCAAAGAGGAAAAACTAAAAAATTATAATAAGAGTAAATAAAATAAAGTTTAGCTTAAATTTTGTTAAAATGATGTTCTCGGACGGGTTCTCAAATTAGGACCTGGTCACAATATAACATATATTTGGAAGTTAAGAAAGAATTTGTCTTTGATCATTAATTAAACAAGTTTGAATTCAAAAGTAATGTTAGCTAGAAAAGTCTTGCAGAGCTTTCCATTCCCCTCGCTTATAAAAACAACTTGTACAAACCCTAATAGCTACAAGAAATTCCGACAAGTCCACAAATTTGCCTTATTTTTCCTTCAATCTTAGTTCTTTAAGATAAACTTAATTCAAAAGTTTTTGACAACCATAAACACTGTTTGTAGATAATGGGTAGCGATGGTGATGCAACCATAAACTCATCACTTTCTTCACCGAGGAAGATGATCACAGTGTTAAGTATCGATGGAGGTGGTGTAAGAGGCATCATACCAGGAACCATCCTTGCCTCTCTTGAATCAAAACTTCAAGTAATTATCTATATATGCATTGTTACTATATCTTAGCTTGATGTTTAGTTATGTACTTGCTAGCTAACTTTTTGTATAAACTTTAGAATTTAGATGGCCCCGATGCAAGAATCGCAGACTATTTTGATGTTATTGCTGGAACTAGCACAGGCGGTCTAGTTACCTCAATGCTTACTGCTCCTAACAAGGATAATCGACCTCTCTTTGCAGCGAAGGATATTAACAATTTCTATCTTGATAACTGCCCCAAAATCTTTCCTCAAAAAGAGTAAGTACAAAATGCAATACATCTCTTAATTATAAATATTTTTACGTAACTGGATCTATCAAGTATAACAAAGAAATGTTTACTTTTGTCAGGCGAGGGATCTTGACTTCAGCAATTAATTTGTTAAGTGCAGTTAATGGGCCTAAATACGATGGTAAGTTTTTGCACTCCAAAGTGCAAGAATTACTTGGTGGCTTAAAACTTCATGAAACCCTAACCAATGTTGTAATCCCTACTTTTGACATCAAGCTCCTACAGCCAACCATCTTCTCCACATTTGAGGTATGTATACAAAAATGTCATGTTTTGTTCCTTAGAAAACAGTCACAACGGCTCCTGCTCTGGGACTTAACTATCTTTCTTTTTCCTGCAATAATTTATAGGCAAAAAGTGAGCCATTAAAGGATGCCCTTCTATCAGATATTTGCATTGGTACTTCTGCAGCTCCGACTTATCTTCCCGGTCACTACTTTGAGACCAAAGATTCTAATGGAAACATTAGGCAATTTAACCTAATTGACGGTGGTGTGGTAGCAAATAATCCGGTAAATTTCAGTAACAACATTAAAATTTCAAAATTATGTCTGTATTTTTCTCAGATTTGAAAAAGTAGTTAGTAATATATATTTTTTCTTCATGTTTGTCTTGGTTATAGACATTAGCAGCCATGAACGAAGTAACAAAGTATTCTTTGAAGAGAAACCAAAATTTCTTTCCAATTAAACCGACAGATTATGGAAGATTCCTTGTCATCTCACTTGGCACCGGATCAGCAAAGATCCAACAGAAGTATAGTGCTCAGGAATCAGCCAAGTGGGGTTTACTCGGATGGTTGTTCAACAGGAATGACACACCTCTTGTTGACATATTTACACAGGGAAGTGCAGATATGGTCGATATCCATGCATCTGTCGTTTTTCAAGCTCTCCGTTCTGAGAAGAATTATCTGCGTATACAGGCAAGTAACATATATCATATACACTGTTTTTTTCCTCAGATCGATGATTTAATTAATTATTATTTATTTTAATTTTAATTTTAAATTGTTTTATTTTTGGTTTTATCTAGGATGATACGCTGGCTGGAAACACATCATCGACTGATATCTCGACGAAAGAGAATCTATTAGATCTGGTTCAAGTTGGGAAGGCGTTGTTAAGGAAGAAGGTTTCGAGAGTGAACTTAGAGACAGGCATGTTTGAGCCAGTTGAAGGGGAAGGAACTAATGAAGAAGTTCTCGCGCACTTTGCAAAAATGCTTTCTAATGAAAGAAGGCAAAGGAATGGGCAGATGACCCTGTAAGAACTGATCACACTAGTCATTGATTAATATCAAAAATAACGAATTGTCTGCAAGAGCAAATAACTTCGGGGTCCTAGC